>NW_026844366.1:176560524-176576877 GCF_025583915.1 Anolis sagrei ordinatus | reverse complement strand
AAGAAAGATGGTCACAGGTATGTAACCTACCATTATTAAAGCAAAGTACTCAGAGACACTTGCTTCAATGCCTCTGGTCAAAACTCAAAGTTTGTAGTAATTTGTAACTAGAAAAACAAACTCAGAAAATAAACCGGATTAAAATGATAAAAAAAACCCGGATTAAATGAGAGTTCTTCCAAAACACACCAAAATCACACAGTTCAAAGAAAACAAACAAACAAAGAGCTGTGAAGAGAAGCCATCGTCCAGTAGCAGTCCAAAGTCGAAGAATTCCCAGTTAAAAGCTCCAAAGTCCACAAGGCAGTGTCATTGTCAAAAACAGTCCGAAGTCAAGGAGAGGGGAAATCCGCACTTACGAGAATCCAAGTCAGTTGGTACACGAAGCAAACAGCAACCTGCAGATCCAGGACCCAAGCCCAACAAGAAAGCAGCAGCAACAAGACCCAAGGCACAAAACCAACACTTTGCCTACTGCAAAGTTCAATCATTCCAGTGTCTTCATTTATCTTACAGCTCATCATCCGATGATGAGCTGCCCTCCACCCCATCCTCATCACTATCAGCTGGCTTAGCTTCTACAGCTGAACGCCAACGCCCATCCCTCCAACTCTTCCACCTCTTGTCAAGACTTAGGTCTCCCCATGATTCCACAGTATCACCAGATTGCCAATCCCCGTCACCTGCAAACCCCGCAAAAGTGTCACTGGATGTTGGTTGAGTACATACATTCTGAACCTCTTGTACCTTGGTCCAATCCAGTGGTTCCTCTTCATCCCCATCACTCGCAGACCCATAATTCCCAGAAAAGCTCATGAAATCCTCTTCCTCTGTGGGAGCAGTAAGTATGTCCCGGATCTTCTTTCTCTGACGCTCCTTGTCTGACTCCTGCTCTTGAGTAATCCTCTTAGTTTCCCTATTCCCATCTGTATCTCCTTCCTCCTCCTCATTCATTTCACTTTCGGAGAAACCTTCAAAGGATTCTTCATCAGTGGGTGACATAAGTATCTCCCGGATCCTCTTCCTTTGCTGTTCCTCATCTAACACCTGGGCAACTCGTTTAGCTCCTCTACCACTCCTACTACCAGTTGCAGCGTTGCCAACAAACTCTACTACAACACACGGTTTAGAGAATTACACACAGTTGCAACCAAACATGAAATTGATGTGAAGTTTTGATGGGCCCATTCAGTAATATGAAATAATAACACCTTTTATACCTGACCGGGGGAGGGGGAGGAATTAAGTCTTCCTTGCTTTTGAAATTTTATCCTGAATTTCCATCTTCACAAGATCTGAATAACTTTTTTTCACAAACACTGTGTGTATTATCCAGCTTGCTTAGAATTAGCAGCTAATAAATATTGTCTACCATATTATGTGACTGTAACATAACTGGCTGATTACCTGCTGTGATTTCTGCTTTTTCACAGACATAACGTATGATTCCTTCCATACAAAGATCACAGGTCAAAGAATTGGGCATTTCCAAATACACAAACAAAATAGTGAAGTCAAATAACCCACAAGATTGTACTTGAGTACACGTTTTCTCCTGTCACACTATAAATAATACTCTCATTAAAATTCTGCCTTGGACCAAAGGCAAGTCCATTAGTCTGGGAGCTAATTTTTACTGGCTCCGGAAATGTATGCATATTAAAAATGCAGCTTTTTGTAATTGCCAGACATCAACCACCTAGTCAATGCTCCTTTTGCAGTTTTTAATTATTTACTTCATTTGCATAGACATTCCAATTTATGATCAACTGTTCAGTTATCAAGGGGCAGATTTTTGTAATGTCTATTTTGCATTTTATTTAGCTCTTGTGCATCCTTGGCAAATGGTTTAAGGCTGTTTTAACCCCAGAATAGAATAAAACTGGCCAATATTTGTTACCCGCTCCTACATTTTCTCATATTTTGACATAGATGCTATTTAGCAGTTATTCATAGAAAGTCCACCATAAGTCAAGGAAATCTTCTCCTCCAAATTTATCAGCCAGACTTTTGCTGCTGCCTACAAACAACATAGTCCCATGTACTGAAACAATCTCGCAATTCCTCCTCTTTTTTCTCCAGCTTAAGAACACAGAACTAGACAAGCTTGATTTTTGGTTTCAGGAACCAATTTAGATGATCCTGTTCAGATATGACAACTTTGTATGTGTATGTTCTTTCAAGTAACTTTTGACTTATAGTGAGACCACAGATTCCATACAATTTTTATAGACAAGGAATACTCAGAGGTGGTTTAGCCAGTTTCTTCCTTTGAAATGTTCCGATAGCACCTGGTATTCATTGCCAGTCTCTCAACCAAGTACTAATCAGAGAGGGATTGGCTGGTGACTGCTGGAAATGTTGACCATTTCCGCTACCTTGGCAGTCACCTCTCCACAAAAGTCAACATTGACACTGAAATACAACACTGCCTGAGCTCTGCGAGTGCAGCATTTTCCCGAATGAAGCACAGAGTGTTTGAGGACATCTGTAGGGATACCAAGGTGCTTGTTTATAAAGCTATTGTCCTCCCAACCCTGCTATATGCCTGCAAGACGTGGACTATCTACAGATGTCACATGCAACTCCTAGAACGTTGCATCCAAAAAATCCTGCAAATCTCTTGGGAAGACAAGTGGACAAATGTCATTGTGATGGAAGAAGCAAAGACCACCAGCATTGAAGCAATGGTCCTCCACCATCAACACCCCTGGACCGGCCACGTTGTCCGAATGCCTGATCACCGTCTCCCAAAGCAGTTGCTCTACTCCAAACTCAAGAATGGAAAACGGAACGTTGGTGGGCAGGAAAAGAGATTTAAAGATGGACTCAAAGCCAACCTTAAAAACTCTGGCATAGACACTGAGAACTGGGAAGCTCTGGCACTTGAGTACTCCAGCTGGAGGTCAGCTGTGACCAGCAGTGCTGTAGAATTTGAAGAGGCACGAATGGAGGGAGAAAGAGAGAAACATGCCAAGAAGAAGGCGCATCAAGCCAACCCCGACCAGGATCGCCTTCCACCTGGAAACCAATGCCCTCACTGCAGGAGAACATGAAGATCAAGAATAGGGCTCCACAGTCACCTACTGACCCACCACCAGTACACCGATCTTGGAAGACAATCCTACTCGGACAATGAGGGATCTCCGAAGAAGAAGAAGAAGAGGAAGAAGAAGAGGAAGACGAAGAAGGGACTAACCAGAGCTGACCCTGCTTAACTTCCAGTATCAGATGGAATTTTGTGCCTTTAGGATACAACAACAATTTATTACGATCCATAGACCCATCAGTAAAACCAACAATTATTTATTTATTTACTTTACTTTACTTATATACCGCTGTTCTCAGCCCGAAGGCGACTCACAGCGGTTCACAACCAATAAGGACAGCAAAAATTCAATGCAACAGTGTAAAAACAGTTAACAACTTAACACATTACATAATTAATAAACAATTACTACAATAACTGATCACTATCGTATCATCATCAAAAACATAATTCAGATTCGTCATCCATTGTTCCATTCCTATGTTCATTTACCAATCATTGCACTAATTACTCGAACGTATGCACAAACAGCCAGGTCTTCACTTTTTTGCGGAATACCATTAGCGATGGTGCTAGTCTAATGTCTGTGGGAAGGGCGTTCCACAGCCGAGGAGCCACCACCGAGAAGGCCCTATCTCTCGTCCCTGCCAGCCGTGCTTGAGAAGCAGGCGGGATCGAGAGCAGGGCCTCCCCGGAAGTTCTCAAAGTCCTGGTGGGTTCATAGGCAGAGATGCGGTTGGATAGGTAACTTGGGCCGGAACCGTTTAAGGCTTTATAGGCCAACGCCAGCACCTTGAATTGGGCCCGGTAGCAGATCGGCAGTCTGCCGAATCATTATAAATTCTGCCATCTCATGAGAAGTCCGTTGTACAAAATACATCTACATGGTTTCAAGTAATACCCCTATCAGAGATTAGTTGCTTTCTCAGCCTTGTTGCCACTGCCTTTAGGATATTTAGTCAGCTACAGAAACATTAGGGGAAATACAAGGAATTGCCATTTCCCGTAGCAACCCTACAACATAATGTTTGCTTAAGTCAGTACCAAGTAGCTGCTAAATGCTTCAATGCTCATAAAATGAAATTCTCATCTTACTTGTCCTCTGTAGACATAAATGTCTGAGGAAATATTGTTATGGGGTGGGGTTAGTCAAAATTACTCCAAAAGATCCCTTGCAACTATGTAGTATCTCTTGGTCTGTGACAAAAAATAGTTGATGGCTGCTAGCATTCTTGTATTAAAATAGCCCAGGATTGCAGAGATAACTTTTCTTCTGTACAAATAGAGAAGGTAAGGATGAACGAAGTATGTATGTTATAGCAAAAAATTAGACTATGGTGGAATTGGGTCTCAAAATGAAAGCAGAAAATTGACCTGGATTTTCTAAGAAAATCTATTGTTTTGAATAGTGATCTTGTAATCAGTATGTGCAAATAAATACAATAAAACTCTATTGACGTCTAAGAAATCTGAAGTTTGGGACTGAAAGGGAGATCATCCGGAGTTTCGGGGTACGGTGTCATCTATACGCAGATTATGTCCAACTCTGTCACTCCTTCCCACCTGCTACTAAGGAGGCTGTTCAGGTCCTGAATTGCTGCTTGGCCGCTGTAACAGTCTGGATGAGGGTGAACAAATTGAAATTAAATCCAGACAAGACAGAGGTCCTCCTGGTCAGTCGCAAGGCTGAACAGGGCATAGGGTTACAGCCTGTGTTGGACGGGGTCACACTTCCCCTGGAGATGCAGGTTCGCAGCTTGGGTGTGATCCTGGACTCATCGCTGAACCTGGAACCCCAGGTTTCGGCGGTGGCCAGGGGAGCATTTGTACAGTTAAAACTTGTGTGCCAGCTGCGCCTGTACCTTGGGAAGTCTGTCTTGGCCATGGTGGTCCACACTCTGGTTACATCTGGTATAGACTACTGCAGCATGCTCCACATGGGGTTGCCTTTGAAAACTGCTCAGAAGCTTCAAATGGTCCAATGTGCGGCAGCCAGGTTACTAATGGGAGTGGCGCTCATGGAGCATACAACCACTGTTGTGTCAGCTCCACTGGCTGCCAATTTGCTACTGGGCACAATTCAAAGTGCAGGCTTTAACCTATAAAGCCCTAAATCAGGGGTCCTCAAACTAAGGCCCGGGGGCCACATACGGCATAGTTTTTATTATTCATTGCTCTTATGGTTTTTAAATGTATTGTGATGTTTTTGCTTTTTATTGATGTATTTTTATTTTTATTTTTTTTTTATTTACAGCTTTTATATTCCGCTCTTCTCACCCCGCAGGGGACTCAGGGCGGATTACAGTGTACACATATATGGCAAACATTCAATGCCAATTTTTGACATACAAACATATACAGACATACACAGAGGCTATTTAACTTTTTCTGGCCGCCAGGGGAGCTGTCGCTTTCATCGTCCATCTGCGACGCTGATGAAGCACTTCTGCATTCCCCGCATGCTTCCCCGCTGGAATGCTTTGCTGGAGTCTTCTTTATGGCCTCATAAATCAATTAATTTAGCCTCCCCACACTTTAAGGTGGTACCTAATTTTCCTACTTGACAGATGCAACTGTCTTTCGGGTTGCAAAGGTCAACAACAGGCTACACACAATTGTTTGGAAACCCACTCCAATCTGGGCTGGCTTCAAACTCATGACCTTTTGGGCAGAGTGATCTTAATGCAGCTGACACTCAGCCAGCTGCGCCACAATCCCGGTGCATCTTATATATGGCGTCTTATTGTTGTTGACTTGTACGCTGCCCTGAGTCACTTTCGGGTTGATATGGGCGGGATACAAATGTTGTAAATAAATAAAATAAATAAATATGTGATGTACATGCATGAACAGCAGTCCCTATCTTATTTTCTGTGTATCCAGACAGCAATTTCATGTTTATCTTACAATTTTAACTTGAGAATTCAACTGGTATTTAATGAAAAGTGATACAGCTCGAATGAAGCTTCCAATTTATAATCAGTTCCTGCAGTGGGTGAGATTGATCTTATTCTCCTGATTGCCCAACTTTCAAATCAGCAGAACAAACTGTTATAACATGTAGCCCCCTGGAAAGATTTCTCCATAGCTGTGTGTTGTCCCAGCAGAAAAAGACATCAATGTATCTTGAAAAAATAATCCCAAAGTCTTTCGCTTCTGCTTGTTAAAAAGGCGCTAGTGCTTCCAACAAAGACTTTCTCAGCCTATCATTGGCATTCCTCTCCCAGTTTTAACAACAATGGAAAAATTGATTTGTAAACCCTATTATCTTTGTGTTCCATCCCCTTGGTACTTTTCAGGACTTTTTGCAGGAAAGAGACTGAAGAGTAAATGTGGACAGAGCAAAAACGTTTGCCTGGCAGGTAGAAAATTGATTACCAATTCCCATCTCAGCCAGGGAGAACTTCTCAGCAAAATCCAAACATCCCCTGAGATTTCTCTAGACAGCTCCCAGCTGGAAGTTTGGGTAGATGGTATGATGAGGGCAGTGCACTAGAGATCCTAAATCAATCATGGTTACAACATTTGTAATTAGGTAACAGGTTTAATGGTTTCTACACAAATAAATAGAGTCCTTCCCTTGCTTTAAAAGTTTGTGCTACACTGAAAACATTCTTCTGACTTTGCCAGTGAAGGACTTAAAAAGGAAAGAACAAGTAAGCTGTGCTGATAATTCTCACATAATAATAATAATAATAATAATAATAATAATAACAATAACAACAACAACAACTTTATTTTTATAACCAGCCAACCATCTCCCCAAGGGACTTGGGGTGGCTTACATAGAAAAATAGAATCATAGAATCAAAGAGTTGGAAGAGACCTCATGGGCCATCCAGTCCAACCCCTGCCAAGAAGCAGGAATGTTGCATTCAAATCACCCCTGACAGATGGCCATCCAGCCCCTGTTTAAAAGCTTCCAAAGAAGGATCCTCCACCACACTCCGGGGCAGAGAGTTCCACTGCTGAACGGCTCTCACAGTCAGGAAGTTCTTCCTCATGTTCAGATGGAATCTCCTTTCTTGTAGTTTGAAGACATTGTTCCGCGTCCTAGTCTCCAAGGGAGCAGAAAACAAGCTTGCTCCCTCCTCCCTGTGGCTTCCTCTCACATATTTATAAATAGCTATGATATCTCCTCTCAGACTTCTCTTCTTCAGGCTAAACATGCCCAGATCCTTAAGCCGCTCCTCATAGGGCTTGTTCTCCAGACCCTTGATCAATTTAGTCGCCCTCCTCTGGACACATTCCAGCTTCTCAATATCTCTCTTCAATTGTGGTGCCCAGAATTGGACACAATATTCCAGGTGTGGTCTAACCAAAGGGATAAGCCCAAAAAATTACAGATAAAATGCAACCAATTAAAAACATCAGATAAAATATAAAACAATCACAATTGTAAAACCAACATCAAAACAATATGGCTGAGAAAAAGAACATAGTGAGGAACGGATTCAAGGAGTGCAAAACATTCTGAAGGAGCACAAGGAAGGTGCAACAAACAACTAGGCAGGGCTGCAAATAGTCATCAAAAAGTGCTAAGGTGGATGATCAGAGGGCCAACATAAAGTGCTGAATTTGAAGTAGGGGCAGGAAAATTACTAGTGGACTGCTTAATCAAAAGCATACCGGAACATCCAGGTTTTTAGTTGTCTCTGGAAAGAGGACAAAGGAGGAGCCTGTCTGATCTCCCTAGGGAGGGAGTTCCAGAGCTGGGGGGCCACCACTGAGAAGTCCCTCTCCTTCATTCCCACCAATCATGCTTGAGATGGCAGAGGGAGAGAGAGCAGTGCCTCCCCGGATGATCTCAAGGTCCATACTGTCATAGTTTGGGGGATGCGCAGCAGAAGGATTGCTAGATCAGCAGACACTGTGTTTCAAAATAAGGACTCTGCAAGCTTTCAGGTACAAAAGAAACTAAGTTTTACTAAGCACATTCAGACACGTCTTTCTACAGCGAGCTACAATCAGGAACAGTTCAAAAGCAAAAGTCTCTGCATATCTGCTTATCTCTCTTCTCTCTGGCTGAGACGGGATACTCCCTTCTGTTCCCAGCAAGAGCAAACATTATCTCACTTCTCTCAAGGTTACATAGTCACAGCCTCAGTAATAAACATTCTGCATAGCATTTCTAATACACAGTGGAATCCATCTTGGAAATGCATAGAAACACATTTAAAACACACATACATAACTAAATTAATCCTGACACATACTGGTTCATAGGGGAAGAGGCGATCCCGAAGATAAGCAGGTCCCGAACCCTAAGAGCATATTTAATTGAAATATTTAAAAGTCTATTGCAGAAGCTGAACCTTTTGTCTTTATCAGATGCAACCCCCCCTCCCCATTTCTACACACTTTAAAAATATTTTAAAGACTGACTCCTACAGAGCCCAACAAACAACACAAGACCCATGCACTGATTTAACAGGTAATGATGATTTTGCTGGATCACTGCAAGACAAGATTTAGTGGGATTATGGACAAGATGTTTTGTTTCTGAGAAATGTAAAGTGCTCCAGAAAAAGAGAACCTTCATACAAATTGTATGACCCTAGCTTAAAAAAAATATCATAATGAAATAAGCTCAAGGACATATTTATAATTTTCTTTATACTTAGGGATACAATTATGCCTGGGATTTAGAAGGGTAGCAAGTTGATGATAACAGTAAAAGATATATTAATGTTACTTGATATTTATCTAGACATATGATCTCTCCTCGCAGTTGAATCCTCCTCATAGTTGTCTGCTTGCTTGCCTGTTTTCAATTTGCTATGATGGCTATTGAAATTTCCTCCTGTTGGGACTTACTGTTGGGTGAATGGGATTCAATCACCTTCCAGGTAACCAGCATTCTACCACACAACCTTGTTTAAATTTTAGGTACCAAGGTTAAAACTAACAAATGTGAATTAGGTGAGTTGTGGGTTATTGTATTGTATTGTATGACTCCAATGAGAGATTCCATCAATTGAAGATCAGGGTCAGGATAAGAGATTAAGTTGGAACTTGATTTTAATGCAGGTAATGTTGATGATGCATATATGCTCTGCTGTTGTGACTCTCCAGAAGTGCACAGACTGCCAAAACTTCCAAAAAGGCTATTAAAATAATTGAAGGTCTGGAGTTTATGCCCTGTGAGGAGCATCTTAAAGAGCTGCGTATGTTTAGCCTGCAGAAGGGAAGGTTGAGCGGTGCAGGTAACCATCTATATATATAAATCTGTAGGGGGCGTCGTACGGCGTCGCATAACTCCACAACCCCCCAACGAAACTGAACCAACATTCCCATGCCCCTAGGACAACCCACAAGGTACAAACATATCTACTCAAAATGAAAAACAACACAACAACACACTCACAAAATGGCAAAACAACAAAACTCAAAAATCCCCCAACGAAACTTAACCAAAATTCCCATGCCCATAACACAACCCACAAGGTACAAACATATCTACTCAAAATGAAAAACAACACAACAACACACTCACAAAACGGCAAAACAACTGAGCATGCGCATTGGTGCCCAGCCGCAAGTTCCCTGGCGCGCACATGGCCTTCCGGCCAACGTTCCCTCTGCGGAAACCATGCCCACTCCAATCCCCGCCGCGCCGCTTCCCGCACACACACACCCCCTGCCGCACACACACACGCAACCCCACGCTCCATCACCCCCCCCCCCCGCCGCACACACACACGCAACCCCACTCCCCCCGCCGCCGCACACACACACGCAACCCCACTCCCCCGCCGCCGCACACACACACGCAACCCCACGCTCCATCACTCCCCCCGCCACACACACACACGCAACCCCACGCTCCATCACTCCCCCCGCCGCCGCACACACACACCACCCCACGCTCCATCACTCCCCCCGCCGCCGCACACACACACGCAACCCCACGCTCCATCACCCCCCTGCCCCAATCTTACACACACCCCACCTCCATCACTCCCCCCCGCCGCACACACACACGCAACCCCACGCTCCATCACTCCCCCCACCGCCGCACACACACACGCAACCCCACGCTCCATCACTCCCCCCGCCACCGCACACACACACACAACCCCACGCTCCATCACTCCCCTGCCCCAATCTTACCTCCTTTTACTTCACGCCACCTCCAAACCCCACCGCGCCCCTTCCCGCCCTGTCAAAATCCAGGAAAGAAGAAGGAAGGAAAGAAGGAAGAAAGAGAAAGGGAGGTAAAGAAAAAGGGGAAGGAAGGAAAGTTAGAGAAAGAAGGAAGAAGAAAAGTAAGAAAGAAAAGAGAGACAGCAGAAGAGAAAGAAAAAGGGGGAAGGAAGGAAAGAGGTAGGGAAGGAAGAAATGAGAGACAGAGGGAGGGAAAGAAAAAGGGGGAAGGAAGGAAGGAGAGAAGGAAAGAAAAGGGAATGAAGGAAGGAAAGAGGGAGTGAAGGAAGGGGGAAGATGTAGAGAAAGAGGGAGAGAAGGAAAGAAGGAAAGAGAGAAGGAAGAAAAGAGACCAGAAGAGAAAGAAAAAGGGGAAAGGAAGAGGAAGAAAAAAAAGGAAGAAGGAAGAAGAGGGAGGAAGAAGGGGAGAGAGAAGAGGGAGGAAGAAGAAGGAGAGAAAAGGAGAAGAAGGAAGGAGAGAAGGAAGGAAGAAGAGAAGGAAAGAAAAAAGGGAATGAAGGAAGGAAAGAGGGAGTGAAGGAAGGGGGAAGATGTAGATAAAGAGGGAGGGAAGGAAAGAAGGAAAGAGAGAAGGAAGAAAAGAGACCAGAAGAGAAAGAAAAAGGGGGAAGGAAGGAAAGAGATAGAGAAGGAAGAGAAGAAGGAAAGATGGGAGGGAAGGAAGGAAGGAAGGAGGGAAAGAAGGAGAGAAAGAGGGAAGATTGGCCACAGCAACACGTGGCGGGTAAAGGTTGTTATTTCTATTATTATTATGATGCTATTATTCCTATGAGACCCTGGGGGAATGGGAGAGGTGTCAGGTCCCAGAGGCAATGCATTGCATTATTGTTATTGTTATGATGGTGGTGAAATAAAAGGAAATAAAAAGTGAAAGAAGGAAGCAAACAGGGAGGGAAGAAAGGCAAAGGAAGAAAGGGGGAGGGAATGAAGGAAAGAGAGAAGGATGAAACCAAGTAGTGAAGAAGGAAAGAAAGAGGTAGAGAAGGAAGAAAGGAGAGAAAGGGGGAGGAAAAGGGGGAAGGAATAGGTAGGTACCTCTCTTTCATAATAGTCCAGATATCTACCTCAACTTTGATAAGTTTTACTATAGGCCACAGCAACGCGTGGCAGGGCACAGCTAGTGTATAATAAATGTGTGAAAGGATGTCTCAAGGAAGAGGGAGCAGGCTTCTTGTCTACTGTCCTGGAAACTAAGACTCAGAACAATGGGTTCAAATTTCAGGAAAGGATAGTCCATTTGAGCATTAGGAAGAACTTCCTGACTGTAAGAGCTGTTCAGCAGTGGGACTTTCTGCCTAGGAGTGTGGTGGAGTGCCTTTCCTAGAATCTTTTAAACAGTGGCTGGATGGCCATCTGTCAAGGTTACTTTGATTGTGCTTTTCTTGCATGGCAGGGGGTTGGACTAAAAGGCCCATGTGGTCTCTTCCATCTGTATTATTCTATGATTCTATGAGAAGTCCACGTTCAATTTTGAAAAAAAACAGATTTTTCTATGCAAAACTGTGCAGCTTCTCCCTACCTTCACCTTCAGAGGTGTAGTTAAAACTTGAATTGGCACTCCTGGATATTTCTGGGAAAGGCAATTCACCCACCCGGGGACAGACACGGACAACCTGCGGAGTTCCAGTCAAGATGTTGGGGGACAAATTTGTCCCCTTCTGGTTCAGTGTGCATTTCTTCTCTTTTCTGGTACCAGTTAGAATGCACTAGCACTCACAGCTCTTAGCAAATCTATGAGAAATAATTACAAAATGCAGGAAAAGCACAATCAAAGTAACACTCATGTGTAATAGATAATCTTAAGATGTCTAAGTTTTGTATTAAAAATATGTTGGAAACAAGGAATGGTGATAAATCTTCAGTTGAGACCCCCTTTTCCCAAGATACCTCTTTCAAAAGTGAATTTCCAAGGGGTATATTGTTCTTACTTTCTGTTGTCTCACATCTGTTCTTAACTATGTGTTATTTGTAAGTCAGATGTTTGTAACTTGGGAACTGCCTGTAGTGATTTATAGAATCCAAAACTGTAAAATTTAAATATTCCAATTATAAGTTGCTGTGAGTTTTCCGGGCTGTATGGCCATGTTCTGGAACATGGCCAAACAGCCCGAAAAACTCACAGCAACACCATGATTTCAGCCATGAAAGACTTCAACAACACATTCCGATTATAATTTAAAATTTCGTGACTATTAATTGTTCATTTGATTTTTGGCATTTCTGTGCATGGAGCTATTGTTATATATTCAAAGTAGCTCATTACTACAAAATTATTTACTACTAGCCGTTCCCTGCCACGTGTTGCTGTGGCCCAGTCTGTGTATATGTGTTTTGTGTGTATATATATGTGTTGATTTGTATATATGTGGTTTTCTGCATGCATTGAAATGTTTTTTTTTCATATATTTTTTTTGCTTTTTAAATCTCTTCTGCTGTGTTTTTCAGTGTTTTTATGAGTTATGGTCACTTGTTGGCCTGATAGGTGTATTGTGTTCAAATTTGGTGTCAATTCGCCCAGTGGTTTTTGAGTTATGTCAACCCCACAAATGAACATTACATATTTATTTCTAAGGACGAATGCAAGACTGGGGTAAAAATTGCTGGAAGAAACATTAACAACCTTAGATATGCAGATGACAACACTTTGATGGTCAAAAGCGAGGAGGAGCCGAGGAGCCTTCTAATCAAGATGCAAGAAGAAAGTGCAAAAGCTGGGTTGCAGTTAAAAATAAAAAAAACCCCAAGACTATGGCAACAAGAATGACTGACAACTGGGAAATAGAGGGAGAAAACGTGGAGGCCGTGACATACTTTGTATTTCTAGGTGCAAAGATTACTGCAGATGCAGACTGCAGCCAGGAAATCAGGAGACACTTCTTGGGAGAAGAGCAATGACCAATCGTGATAAAACAGTGAAGAGTAGAGACATCACACTGGCAACAAAGATCCACATAGTTAAAGCAATGGTATTCCCCATAGTCACCTACGGATGTGAGAGCTGGACCATAGGGAAGATAGATGCTTTTGAACTGTGGTGTTGGAGGAAAGTGCTGAGAGTGCCTTGGACAGCGGGAAGATCCAACCAGTCCATACTGCAAGAAACAAAGCCTGACTGCTCATTGGAGGGAAGAATAGTAGAGGCCAAGATGAAGTACTTTGGCCACATCATGAGAAAAAAGGAAAGCTTAGAGAAGACAGTGATGCTGGGGAAAATGGAAGGAAAAAGAAGAGGGGCCGACCAAGGGCAAGATGGATGGATGGTATCCTTGAAGTGACTGGATTGACCTTGAAGGAGGTGACGGTGACGGCCGACAGGGAGCTCTGGCGTGGACTGGTCCAGGAAGTCACGAAGAGTCGGAAATGACTGAACAAATGAACAACAAATAACATTTTTAATATGAAGGTTTCTCTCCTTCTGTAAACACATTCAGGAGTAGTCATGTTGGCCATGCATGCAACAATTAGGTCAACTCCTGAGCAAGAAACACATTATGGAAGCTTCCAAAACTTCACTGGCTTCTGAGTCAGGCAAAGATGGTAAAACATACAGGAGAAAAATGATGAGGATGTTAGAGTTCCATGCCTACATTCCATCTGAGACGTTATCTGTTTATATTGAGGGATTTCAATGCAGCAGAAGCCACTCAGCTATTTGGACATATGGGGATAAAGAGCAATAAAAGGCAGGGTATAAAATGTCTACCCCATTAGCAACGAGAAAGTCACTTCTCTAGAGATCCATCTCTCCCTATCCTGTACAAAGCTAAGTGCTCCTTTCTTAGGCAGATAACATTAAATTTCTGAAATAGTCTCTGTACTGTTATTTAGGTGCTGTATAGGTTAAATGTGCCAATTGTAGTCCTGTGCAGTCCTCCCTTAAAGCAAGAGGAAACTACAAGATTAGGGTTTAACTTTTTGATGTTTTCTACTTTTAACAAAGATCAAACTCTTTCATTGGACTAATGGAAGTTGATTTTTGCACTATTTTGCCCGCTAAAAGATTGATACTTCATAACTGGAAAGGTACTTTTCTGTCATTTCTGATCCAATGCATAAAAGATCTAACAATATTTGAAAGAATGATGTACACGTGAAATTTAAAATTTGACTTTATTTGGACATTTGGTCAGTCCTGATACAAAGTTATGACTAATGTGGTGATTTTTCCTCACTTTATGTTTTTATTTTCTTGCTCTGATTATACTGGAACATTATTATATGTAACTGAGATCTCCTTTCAGTATAAATAAAAATATATTACAGCAGAAAACCCTCATTTTCATATCACAACTCACACTACAATGACAACACATTAAAGAACAACTCAGTTATTCTGACAGTTCTGTCAGTTCACCAGTTCATTAGGAATTCATTTCAAGTACATCAAAATATCAGGAAGTATGCAAACAGGTCAATAGTAATATCTAATACCGAGAGTACTGACCACCTCAAGCAACCAATTTCGTAATGAAGATCTAGAATCACAACAAGAAAATAACAAGCTGCATTTTTTTTAAAAAAATAGCTAGGAAAATGCAACTAATTTGAGCAGTAGCCTCCAACTAAGCCAGCTCAACGATACTACAGATTTTATTGCATGAGGCAGGTAAACCTGCACTGAAGCAAGACTGTCACTTTTGATGACAATCCTTATTGCACATCCTGCTGCTGATCTAACTTCTCGCCATGACAATCCTGTTCCTTTCTATTGATGGGCAAAACTAACCAATAACATGCAATCCCACAATATTCCTCTCACCTGCCTTGGTAGGTGAGAGGCTGGATGGCCATCTATCAGGGGTGATTTGAATGCAATATTCCTGCTTCTTGGCAGGGGTTGGACTGGATGGCCCATGAGGTCTCTTCCAACTCTTTGATTCTATGATTCTATGATCTGTTCTGTGTTGGTATATTTGCCTTTTTCTTTTTTTCAAAGTTGAAATTGCAAAATAACTCTAAAATTGTGTGTGTGTAAGAACTCTTATGAACCGGCTAGGACTTTAGGATCATCCAGGGAGGCCCTGCTCTCGATCCTGCCTGTGTCACAAACACGTTTGGTGGGAATGAGAGACAGGGCCTTCTCAATGGTGGCCCCTCGGCTATGGAACACCCTTCCTGGGGACATTAGATTGACCCCCTCCCTCTTAACATTTTGGAAAAGAGTCAAGACTTGGTTGTTTGAACAAGCATTTGAAAATGCAAGGTAAATGACATAGGAAGTGGAATGACTGGACGACGAGATTGGACAATGTTTTTATTAGGAGACATAATTGATGTATGTTTTTAATACTATTGTTATGGTTTTATATTATGTGTTCATGCTTTTAAATGTTTTATGGTGATAAAATCCTTAATCCCCATGTAACAGAATAGCCAAATCATCCAGTTAGAAGTTCTACTTTTGCATAAGATGAAATCTCTCCCTTGCGTAGGAGCACAAAAGGAAATGTATAATCACCTTTGAACAAAAGAAATAGGGGCACGAAAGTTAGGAGCTATGAGCAAATATAGCAGTAGCTCAGGTTGCTTGCAACAGCTAATTAATAAAATTAATCTTCCTTGCACAGTGGTTTCTTAACATGGCATGCACCATGTTTATGTCTTGTTTAAACCAGGCAGAGTCTATGCATGGAGAAAGCTCCTGTGTTCAGAAGCACTGGAAGGAACTGGAAGCACATCAGAGTTGGTATAGAAAGAAATGCAGAGGTATCGGCAAATGAAATTATCATTGATCCTATTAAAATAGAAAATAGAATAGAAGCCCATTGTGGAATATGGAACCATTTAATTTGCAATCTTCTCTATTACTCAGGAATACACCTAACTACTAAGGAGCCCCTGGTGGTTAAACTGGTTAAATCCTTGTGTTGGGAGGACTGAAAACCGACAGGTTGCAGGTTCAAATCCAGGGAGAGCGCGGATGAGCTCTCTCTGTCAGCTCCGGCTCCCAATGCAGGAACATCCTGTGGTAGGCCTGTCCGAATGTATCTCCTGTGGTAGACCTGTCTGAACATATCTCCTCCTATGAACCAGCTAGGATGTTAAGATCGTCTGGGGAGGCCCTGCTCTCGATCCCGCCTGCGTCACAAATACGTTTGGCAGGGATGAGAGACAGGGCCTTCTCAGTGGTGGCCCTT
>NW_026844366.1:176453123-176552862 GCF_025583915.1 Anolis sagrei ordinatus | reverse complement strand
AAGCTAGTTATTAATAAAACTACAGCTTTTTGAAAAATAAATACAGCACTCTATCCATTGGTCCACACTGATAGTTACCATGGTGATTCAAGTGACCTTAATCTTGAATAAAAAGGCAGAAAGGTAATATACAGTGATATATGCAGCCGAGCTTTATAATAATTGTGAATCAAGTACTGGATGTTTAATTATTAATTGAATAAATGTGTACATGGCACTTTTTTCATAGCATGAAATGGTGATCCCTTTCATCCCAATTATATATTTTCTCCTTTTTCAGAATAAAAGACCATGTCACAGGGACAGGGCTCTTAATCAATGGAGTAAGAAAACTGGCATCTAAATCACCTTCATTAGGAAAATGCGCTTATGAATTTTCCATGCAGACAGAAATGCTGGACTCAGGCCATACAATAAGTTAAAGCAGAAATGAAATATATATAATCTATATTCTGGGGGGAGTAGGGATGAAAGGCAAGATGAATGAGCCAAGCACTGTTTACCAGTACATATTTGATGCAGCAAAAAACTGTAGTCCAAATGTGAAGAGAACAGCCAGTTCTCAGTGGATCAACCAGCCAATGGCACCTTCCTGGCAACTTCTTGCTCCTTCTGTGCATTGAGCCAATGTACACCATGCTCTGCAACAATTAATTTCAAATAGGCCTGCAGCAAGCTATTGCCAGAGAATTGGGAATTCGGGCCATCAAGCTCCATATAAAGCTTGGCATTGTTTTCAGCACAAAATGACTTTTCAGGCATAGAGTGATGAGAAATTCCAGAGACCACAGTAGAATCTAAATCTCAATAGCTGGCAAGCAAGCAGGTGGCTGCATTTGATGGAATAAAGCTAGGATTTGGATGTTAAAAAATATAGCACTTGGATAGGGCCAAAGGTTAGAAGGCTTGAACAAGGCGGACTTAACAGGGAGCAAAACAACCTGCAATAGTCTTCTGTACCCCCCCCCCCATGGGACAGTAGATAAGACAGGTGGAGCTTTTGCTTGCATTCTAATTATAGTTGAGGATGTTGTATAGTTAAATAAGTGCAATAGGAACCCTCACAGATGCTTCCACTAATTTATAGAGAAATATGTGAGAGGAAGTCATAGGGAGGAGGGAGCGAACTTGTTTTCCGCTGCCCTGGAGACTAGGACGCAATGGAACAATGGCTTCAAACTACAAGAAAGGAGATTCCATCTGAACATTAGGAAGAATTTCCTGACTGTGAGAGCTGTTCAGCAGTGGAACTCTCTGCCCCAGAGTGTGGTGGAGGCTCCTTCTTTGGAAGCTTTTAAACAGAGGCTGGATGGCCATCTGTCAGCGGTGCATCTGAGGCCCATTTTCCTGCTTCTTGGCAGGGGATTGGACTGGATGGCCATGAGGTCTCTTCCAACTTTATGATTCTATAGGTTTTCTGATATCACCAACCTGCCTCTCTCAATTCAAGCAGAGGTTCCAGAATAGCTTTGTAAGAAGTACATAATATAACAATAATAACTTTATTTTTGTATCCCACCACCATCTCCCCAGAAGGACTTGGGGCTGCTTACATGGGGACCAAACCCAGTTAGACAAAGTTAAAATATGGCACAATAAATATACATATTATTATTATTATTATTATTATTATTATTATTATCATCTTTATTTGTACCCCGCTAACATCTCCCAAAGGGCTCAGTGCGGCTTACAAAGGCCAAGGCCTTCAATAAAACAACAGTATAACAAATGCAACAATAAAACTCATAAAGCAAACCAATAAACATTAAAGCAGTAACAGTAAAACATGAAAACAATACATCATGACACATTTAAAACTAGGGCCAGGCCAAATGTAATGAATAAAATTAAAAGTGCTGGACATGACAGGTGAAATGCAAGGATTTTAGGGTAGGTGTGATGTGCAGACAATCTTAAATCTCTAGTGAAGTGCATTTGGGACATGATGCTGGGAGTTTCCTATTCTGGAAAGGCACACTGGAACAGCCACGTCTTCAAGCTCTTCCTAAAGACTGCCAGCGTTGGGGCTTGTCTGATGTCCTTGGGGAGGGAGTTCCAGAGTCGGGGGGCTACCACAGAGAAGGCCCTGTCCCTCGTCCCCACCAAACGCGCTTGCGACACAGGTGGGATCGTGAGCAGGGCCTCTCCAGGTGAATGGAGGGATCGTGTGGGTTCATATACGGAGATGCAGTCACGCATGTAGGCGGGTCCCAAACCGTTTAGGGCTTTGTAGGTAAGCACCTGCATCTTGTATTGGGACTGGAAAATGAACGGCAGCCAATGGAGCTCCTTAAACAGGAGGGTTGACCTCTCTCTGTAAGGAGCACCAGTTAACAACCTGGCCAGCGCCCGTTGGACCAGTTGAAATTTCCGAGCGGTTTTCAAGGGCAGCCCCACATAGAGCACATTACAGTAGTCCAATCTAGAGGTGACCAAGGCATGACATCATAAAAACATATAACAACATCATAAAAACATAATTAAACCAAAATTAATCATACAACAACCAGTGGCCAAACATAATAATGTTTCTGAGCTAAATGTGAGGGAAGGCTTGTCTAATACAACTGCTGACGGCAAAGTGCGAGAGGTGTGTGATAAGGCTAAAAGAACCAAGTCAGAGTAGTACAGCATACACAAGCATCCTGAGATCCCTTGTAAAGCAGCAGCAGAAACAGTTCACTAAGGCTAAAGCCAACACTCTTTAGAAACCCACTATTACAAGGATGTTAAGTTTAATGGACTGCAATGTTGTTTGAAGTATACTTGTCACTGTCAATACTTTCTGCATTCAGGATTGCTCTAACCTTATATCCTGCAATGAACTGTTCAGATTCTACTCCATGCATATGATGAGGGGGGCTTGAACCTACAATAGTACATGCTATAACACTAGCCAACACACAATTTGGGGCCTCAAATGTTAGCCCTGTTTCTAAGTATATTTGACCTGCTGATTTAAAAAATGGCACCAGTTTTTCCCTATCAGCCCTAGTTTTTGAGATACAAAACATATGCCATCTACCAGTCACCATCTACGAGGGGTATTTTTTAAGTAAGGTCCGTTTTGTTGTAGACACTAGTAGTTCGCGCGCATACCGCAACGAGCACGTGCGTCGTGTACCGGCATGCCTCGGGCACAACTGTGCTCAGTTTCTACTCTGTAGCTAACCTGTACGGTTCTGTTCTGTGCTTTAAAAATGTTTAAGACTATCAACTCACCCGCATGTGAGGTTCGCTCAGTGATACGGTTTTTGTCAGCAAGGAACCTGCCTGCTGCAGAAATTCATCGCAGATTTGTGAAGTGTACGGTGATACTGTTATGAGTGAAAGCAAAGTGCGTAAGTGGGTACGACAATTCAAAGATGGCCGTGACAACGTCCATGATGAGGACCGCTCCGCCCTTCTTTGATTACAGACGATTTGGTGGCTTCAGTTGAAGCGAGGATTTGTGAGAACAGGCACTTCACAATAACAGGTCTCAAACGAATTTCCTCACGTGTCGAGATCAATGCTTTACAACATTGTTTCTGAACACTTAAAGTTTAGGAAACTGTGCTCCCGTTGGGTCCCGAAACTCCTAACAGAGGACCACAAAAACCAAAGATTTGAGTGTGCGATCAAATCAAATCGTCTGTAATCAAAGAAGGGCAACCGGAGTGGTCCTCATCACGGACGCTGTCACGGCCATCTTTGAATTGTCATACCACTTACGCACTTTGTTTTCACTCATAACAGTATCACCGTACACTTCACAAATCTGTCGATGAATTTCTGCAGCAGGCAGGTTCCTTGCTGACCAAAACCATATCACTGAGCGAACCTCACATGTGGAGGGTGAGTTGATAGTCTTAAACATTTTTAAAACACAAAACAGAACAGTACAGGTTAGCTACAGAGCGGAAACTGAGCACAGTTGTTCAAGAGGCATGCCGGTACACGACGCATGCGCTCGTTGCGGTATGTGCGCGAACTACTAGTGTCTACAACAGAACGGACCTTATTTAAAAAATACCCCTTGTATTTGCCCATGAGAAAACATGATAACCATATCCAAGAAACTAGAGTTGATGCTGTCTATCCAATGCAATTTTCTGAATCAGTGTCCCAAATAACCCCAGGAACAGGCCTAAAAACCAAGACAGCATTTTTTTTTTTTTATTGGGATGTGTAATGAATGAGTTACCAAGGTGCCCTACAATTCTTGAGGGTTTTCACTCTGGCTCCTTGAGGCACATTTACAACATCATTCTGGCACAAGTACCAAATAGAAAGGAGATACTGCCCATTATTAATAAAGCTCCAGCTTTTTGAAAAAGAAAAAAAATGTCTATTAGCTTCATGCGTTGGCTTTTTCACACAAAAAACCCTGTTAATTGCTGTGGAGATTGATCCAAAACCAACAAAGCATCAGCTGGAGCCATTTCCTACCGAGCTCATTGGCAACTCAAGCTGTAATTCCAGAGTAAAACACATGAAGAAGGCAGTAACTCTCCTATCAATGTCTCTAGGTCAACCACTCAGTTATATCGAGCTATTCAGGGGGGTGAATGCCCAGCGTGAACATCAGTTGCAGAGAACCAGGCCAGCTAAGTTCAAAGCCAGATTTGAACATTTTCTAAAAGGTATAATTATTCTGTTTCTCCTCTTCTTCTGTGCCCTCCTCTGTCTTTCTTTCCTTCCTTGCCATTTTATTTATTTATTATTATTTATTTAAAACATTTATATTCTGCCCTTCTCACCCTGAAGATGGGGTCAAAACTTCACTATGGTATTTTTTTATTTTAAAATTAGAAGACAATCAAATTTTTGGGGGAAAGAATGGGCATGGAAAAGTGTGGGACTAAAATCAAAGGGAAATAATATATATTAGGCATTATAGTTCTGTACGTAGTCAAAGTTTAGTTATTGTAGTATAATATATATATATATATATATATATATATATATATATATATAAGAAAAAATGAATTTCTACTTTTTTGTCTTTGTATTTTGCCTTATGGTTTGCATTATTGCTTTTTATGTCTGATAGTAAATTTTGTGTTTGATTATTTTTCCCCCTGAATAAAATCAACACATGCATCCTCCATAGTAGACATTTTTCTCCATGTTTAATATTAAAAGGTAATAAATAAGGCCCTGTCATTCTTAAAATTGTTCAACGATTTCTCCTTAACATGATCAGCTTGTCCATCTCAGTTAACTCACATATCTTCTTGCTTTGGGGTAGTGTTGTCTTTCCATTTCTGGGCATAGATGATCCTCGCTGCTGTACTCAAATACAGCAGTGAGTAATAGTTTTCCCATGAATTTCATAGGGTTTCTTCCCCTTCAACCACACTGTCAAATTCAAGTCACAACTACATTGCTTCAGCTAAAGAGGAACCTCAAAAATTATAAATTGGCATTGGCATATTCTCAGAGACCCATAAGGCATATATTCCAGACCACATTCTTTACAAATAATAATGCTGAAAAGTCAAACCTTCTCACTTATTTTCAATAACTGCTCAAGCAGAAACTTAGTGTTTACCCAACCTGGAAGCCATTTATGGTTTCATATTCAGCATTATTCAAGCCTAAACACTATTGCTTAAATAAAAAAAAAGTAATTTCATCTAGATAACATATCTCTTTGGAATATACCACTTTACACACTTTTTTGTTCACAGATCACTGACATAATAGAAACGAAAATATGTGTTGATAGAAACAGCTTGATCATAAAAACAAGCAGTTCTTTCTTTCAAGCTGGAAAAACATTCCAGTTATTATCATACACATTCAAAGAATTCAAAAGTGACGTTGTTTACTATATTTCTGTTGCAGATGTGAAAGCATACTAGCAATCTGGCATAACTAGGTTTCTGCAAAGACAGGTGCTGAAATTTGAAATACCACCGGAACAATATGCTTCCTTTTCATTCCCGAATTGAGAATAATAATTTTCTTGAAGTCTTCCATGGTTTTGCTTCCTTATTGGTTTTTCTTCCTTACATCTTGTGTTCAGATCTCAGATTTCTCCATGCTCAACTCTGGCCATCTCCTAGATAAAAATGGGTTAATCTATCCATTTCATGTTGTATACTGTTCAGAGTATTTTGAAGCATATACTTCTATTCTTCGCAGAAGCATACACGAAGCTTGGCCTGTCACTGAACATCGAGAAAACCAAAGTGCTGTTCCAGCAGTCACCAGCCATCCCATCCCCAATGCCAGAGATACAGCTTAATGGGTGTAACATTAGAAAATGTTGACCATTTCTGCTACCTTGGCAGCCACCTCTTCACCAAAGCCAACATCGACACCGAAATACAACACCACCTGAGCTCTGCGAGCGCAGCATTTTTCCAAATGAAGCAAAGAGTGTTTGAGGACCGGGACATCCGTAGGGATACCAAGGTGCTTGTTTATAGAGCTATTGTCCTCCCAACCCTGCTATATGCCTGTGACGTGGACTGTCTACAGACGTCACATGCAACTCCTGGAACGATTCCATCAGCGCTGCCTCTGGAAAATCCTGCAAATCTCTTGGGAAGACAAGCGGACAAATGTCAACATGCTGGAAGAAGCAAAGACCACCAGCAATGAAGCGATGGTCCTCCGCCATCAACTCCGCTGGACCGGCCACGTTGTCCGGATGCCCGACCACCGTCTCCCAAAGCAGTTGCTCTACTCCAAACTTAAGAATGGAAAACGGAATGTTGGTGGACAGGAAAAGAGATTTAAAGATGGGCTCAAAGCCAACCTTAAAAACTCTGGCATAGACACTGAGAACTGGGAAGCCCTGGCCCTTGAGCGCTCCAGCTGGAGGTCAGCTGTGACCAGCAGTGCTGCAGAATTCGAGGAGGCACGAGTGGAGGGTGAAAGAGAGAAACGTGCCAGGAGGAAGGCGCGTCAAGCCAACCCCGACCGGGACTGCCTTCCACCTGGAAACCAATGCCCTCACTGTGGGAGAAGATGGGGGTCAAGAATAGGGCTCCACAGCCACCTACAAACCCACAAAAATAGTCATCAAGGAAGACCATCCTACTCGTCCAACGAGGGATCGCCTAAATAAGTAAGTACAGTATTTTGAAGCACATACTTCTATTGCTTCATTCTCACCAATATTATTGACATATTATGGTAATTTGGTTTCCAACTGATGTAATTCCCATTCCTCAGAACAAATACAAAGAGATGGAATGTGGTTATTCTTCCATTTCTACACTAAAGCATTTGAGATTCTGAACTGAAAATGAGTGTACACAAATACATATTAGGGAGAATACATTCTGCAGAATTTGTGCATACATGATTCTTTTCCATCTCTGCTCTGGCTCTCTTGATGGCTCCATGGGATTTCTCACTTGTTGCCACTTATGGCTGGAACTCCCTCCTAGACTCTTCACTACACAATTCCTTCTCTTCCCTTTCAAATGAGCCCTCGGGATCTTTTTGGCAAATCCCATTTTATATTTACTCCAACTAAGGTCTTTATTGCATGAGATAGGCAGACTGATTTTTGGTGACAGATCTTACAGCTTCTCTGCCTCCTCCCCATCCACCCTGTTACAAAAGAGCAAAAGCTGTTAATAACTGCTGATTCTGCAATGTTCCCATCACCAACTTTGGGCAATGGAGCTGTTCCTCTTCTGTACAACCATAATTGCACTGAAGTTATGTCAGGGAGTGAGATTGTCCAACACATCCCTACAGATCCTTTTGTTTCTGAGCCAGTATTTTTTTAAAAAAAATGTACAATAGTATCTGGCTTTTCAAAAATTAACCATAGCTGGAATTGTGATATTGCTTTAAAAATCATGGAACTGCACCGGGACAGTGGCACAGCTGGCTGGGAGTCAGCTGCGTTAAGATTACTACTGACCTAAAGGTCATGAGTTTGAAGCCAGCCCGGGGAGGAGTGAGCTTCCGACCAATTTATGTAGCTTGCTATCGACCTTTGCAGCCTGAAAGACAGTTGCATCTGTCAAGTAGGAAATTTAGGTACCGCTTATGTGGGGAGGCTAATTTACAATGTCATAAAAATCTCCGGCAAGCAGTCGCCTTCAGGAAGAGCTGTTCTTAGCCACGTCCACCTCATCCCTCTGCATCGACCTTCACCGCCAGCCAGGGAAGGGAAACCGTGAGATTTTAAAACTAACAAGGACGGGAAACTGCAAGATTTTAAAGCTGTTTGTTTAGGCTTTCTGACTTTGTCAAAGTTACTTAATGGTTCTGGAGGGAGGGAGGGGCACCTTCCATTAATGAAGCAAATGAAGTGATTCGGATTTCTGCTATTTCCGATTTTTTTTTCAAGAAAATTTCAGAAATCATTTCAAAATCGAATCGCCAGTGCCCCCTATATACGAAACGAGTTTAGAACCAATTTTTTTCTTGATCACCCAAGCCTAGTAATCAGTTCTTATCTGAGTGATGGGACTTGTCTTTTTTTGTGTTTCTTCTTCTATCCCATCATGAGATAGTCTTTGAGCTCTCCCAAAGTCAAAGAGCATGGTGGAACCAGTGGAGGAAATAAAATGGTAAGTGGAGGAATCTTGGAAGTTTTCAAAGTCAGGATAAGAGAAACTTTGCAGATTTTGTTGGATTCAGGTCCATATCCTGAAGAACATTCTATAATTCAGAAACCTTTACATGGTAAAGTTGAATTTTCAAAGCCTGTCTTAGAAAACCCCTTTTCATTGCTTCCATGAGATTCCCCCAAGCACAACAGATAGCAAAAATATCTGCTAGTATGTGGGATTGTACTGCCAAACCAAGTACATTTCTTTAATGTTTACTTCTTCAAGACCATGAACAATAAAGAATACTGCCATAAGCTCCAAAGTTTGTGAGGCTCACAAACATCTGTGAGGCTCACTGTGCCTGCCCTAACAGTACAGATCCCGTATTGAATGGCAAAAAGAAGAAATAAAACAAAATTAAGATGAACACACAATGTTAAAAGATCAATTAAAATTTCACAAAAATGTGAACTTCTCAAAAGCATAAAGAAGTTTCCTTACAGTGCTGATATTGCAGCAATAACTGAGGCAGAGAATGGGTACGCAAATGCATGTGCAATTGGAGGGAAGGGGGAAGCAGGGTTACCACCAATATTGATCTGCTTTAGCTATAGGAATTGGAATAATAGAATCATAGAATCATAGAGTTGGAAGAGACTTCATGGGCCATCCAGTCCAACCCCTTGCTAAGAAGCAGGAATATTGCATTCAAAGCACCCCCGACAGATGGCCATCCAGCCTCTGTTTAAAAGCTTCCCAAGAAGGAGCCTCCACCACACTCCGGGTCAAAGAGTTCCACTGCTGAACGGCTCTCACAGTCAGGAAGTTCTTCCTAATGTTCAGATGGAATCTCCTCTCTTGTAGTTTGAAGCCATTGTTCCTGTCCTAGTCTCCAGGGAAGCAGAAAACAAGCTTGCTCCCTCCTCCCTGTGGCTTCCTCTCACATATTTATACATGGCTACATGCATTAACTACCATAGAGCTGTGCTGGAGGACCCAGCAAATGTTGGGGGGGGGTTGAAAATTTCGGGGAGGGTTGAAAATTTGGGGGGGGGTTGAAACCTGCCTCCTAGCTCACGCTGAAGCAAAGAGCACAGCAGGGGGCAGAGCAGCCTTCAGTAGCCTGCAGCTCCGCCCCTGTCAACCACCTCCACCAAGTCTGGCCTCCTTAATGAGAGCATTCAACACCCCCCCCCCAACTTGGTTGCTTCGCTACATCAGCTATTGCTGCAAGTAATGACAGTGTGACTAAATTGTCAATATTTGCTTGAGATAGTGCTTGCAGTTCTGGAGGGACTCTTAATTTTTTGCGTCTCATAGACTTAGCATGGGGATTTGGTTAACCAGTTAAAATTCATGAGTAAATGTTGCAACTCAGAGTAGGCTTCACCTTGCTTCTAAACACCACCACACAAGAGCTGTACTTTTACAGTTTATTGAGGAAAAAAATCCAAGTCAAAATAAAGAATAAGCATTGCAAAGTTCCAAAGATTAAATGCAGGATACAGTTCCAAAGATCTTCAGGTAAAAGCAGGAGACATAATCCTATTGGCAAACTTCAAACCAGAGTCCCAGATACAAGCAAGGAAACATTTGCTCCAAGAGTTACAATGCAAGAAATCCCAAGCGTACTGCTTTCCAGGTTAAGGTTATTCCATGAAGCTTTCAGGCTAATAAGCTATGTTGAACTGACACTTTCACAGAGTTTCCAGAAGGCCTAAATACATCCCCAGCATCAAAACATTAAGCTCTTAGCATCATAAATGCATTACGACGACCTTGCTAGCCTCCTGTCTGCTTGCCAGACGCAAACTGCACCTGACCCGGAGATCAAGGCGAGCTTCTCGGGTCAAATCCTTATCTTTACTTTCTGTATCATTGTGGGAAGGCATCTGGCCACTATTTCCTTCATTAAAATTCCTTTCTGGTGAAAACAGCTGTGTTGATACTGCACTATCTATGAGAGCTTCAGAAGGAGGCTCAGAAACTAGCTCAGCCACAACAGTAAACCAGGTTTATTTTTTTAACCTGAAAAATTTCGGGGGTGGGGGGGTTGAACCCCTAACCCTCCCCCCCCCTTGCTACAGGCCTGGCTATCATTTCTCCTCTCAGCCTTCTCTTCTTCAGGCTAAACATGCCCAGCTCTTTAAGCCACTCCTCATAGGGCTTGTTATCCAGCCCTATTAGAATTGTCTAACCCAGGGGTCCTCAAGCTAAGGCCTGGGGGCTATATACAGCCCTCTAAGGTCATTTAACCGGCCCTCGCTCAGGGTTAATCTAAGTCTGAAATGACTTGAAAGCACACAATAACAGCAACAATAACAACAACAACCCTATCTCATCAGCCAAAAGCAGGCCCACACTTCCAACTGAAATACTAATAAGTTTATATTTGTCAAAATTATTCTTCATTTTAATTATTGTATTGTTTTAAATGGGTTTTTTTGCACTACAAATAAAATATATGCAGTGTGCATAGGAATTCATTCATGTTTTTTTTTTCAAATTATAATCCTGCCCTCCAACAGTTTGAGGGACTCAACAGTTTGAGGGACTCAGTTTAAAAAGTTTGAGGACTCCTGGTCTAGGCTATTCTGTGTAAGAGAAGATCAGACCCATCTGTGTGAGTCAAAGAGACTATAAAGAAAAGTGTTTAGTTGATGTTATGCGAAGCCAGCCAAAGTAATACTTGTAGCTTTCACCCTAATTTTCCTCAAGGGAAGGTTTCGTTCAGACTCACCAAGAGATGAGACTCTGGCAAAAAGGCCAGGCAAAACTCATAGGACTCTGGATGGCGCTTAAACATAAATAAAAAAAACTAAGACCAACAATCCTCAAAAGCCCTACAAAGACTATCTAGAAACTAACATTTTCATAAGATTCCTGACCCTGAAGTTCTAATTAAATTATTGATTGTGAACTTGGCTGCTTTCCTGGTAGTTTTTAATGTAACAATTAAACCAAAGTTAAGTAACCAATGCTAGGAAGAAGATGCTACAAAGACAGCATGTAAAAGGTCATTTTCAGCATAAATTTCTTACTAGAAAGAGGAAGGATTTTGCATTGGGGGAACAACCTAGTTCACTTGATATTTGTATAGTACATACTATAAACTTTAGTACAAGCTGAACTAAAAATAAAAATAGCAGTTCTTTTATCTGTCTTTTGTTTTTATCTGTAGAATCTCCAGCATGAACCTCAAACATAAAACAGCAACACTCACTACCTCAAGGAAACTATAAAGCCCATTCAGCTAACCTCAAGTGAAGGAAGAATTCTGTCATCATTCAATATGATCATATTTTCTATGCAATTGCTAGCCAAGGCAAGTGCATGTTAGACCATAAGGAGCCTTTGGGAGGATTAGGATATTCTTGCAAACTTTCCACGATGCTATCTAGCGTTCAATTCCTGTGACCAGGCCCGTAGAGACAGTATTTTGTTTCGGGGGGGGGGGGGGGGGGTGGGGTTGTTTCGTTTTCTTTATTGGGGGGGGGGGGGGGGGGGGGGGGGGGGGGGGGGGGGGCCTGAGTCTGAGTGAAAGAGGGTCTACCCTAGCAAACCTTTTGTATCATTACCCCAATACCCCCATGCATATGGGATATATTGAGCATGGTGATCAGATCATGATATGAATAACATAACAGTTTAAATAATGTACCAGTAAGGCCTTCTCGCGGACCACCATGAGAATTTCGGGGGGGGGGCTGAAGCCCCCCAAGCCCCCCCCCCCCCCCCCCCCCCCGGCTACATGCCTGCCTGTGACCTTCTATTGCAGCCTAATCATGTGATGTGCAAGGTATGGACAACTTGTGTTTACATTGGGGCACAAGATGGAAAACTAGATGGACTTGAATGATGTTCAATGGCTACCAGAATGATCTGGATTATGACTGCGGATTGCGTGATTTCATAGTGATTGTAATGTTTTCAAAATGTTTTAATGTATTTTAATGTTGATTTTAATTACAATTTATATGTTTATTTAATTGCATATTGTTGTTAGGGCATTGAATTATTGCGTGTCTGTAAACTGCCTTGAGTCCCTTTCAGGGTAGAGAAAGATGGGATATAAATATAGTAAATAAATAAACTTTTGAGCACATAATTTGCTTTATAATAGTAATCATAACCAGCAGCTGGAAAAAGTTAAGGTAGCTAGTTGTGGGAATTCAAAGTCGAGGTTTAAAACTGAGAGTTAGACAAGCATGAACAATTTTGACGAAATAATTGTAACAGTGCAAAGAGTTTGACTTTTTAAATGGTTTGGGGCTTACAAGTGGCATTTCAGAGCTATAGGGTGATCACTGAATTATTGTTTTGGATATCAGTGCAGTATGTTGCCTTTTGTGGCTTACAGACAATATTTGAGCACATTCTCTAATTCTTCTGAAGGTTCTTCAGTGTTAACTCAAATCAATGAAATATTTTCAGTTATTACTGTTGCTTTATTGTGTATTTTTGGATATGTTTGTACTCACCTGATACTGGGAATGCTTGCCTTTTTGTGTGTGTAAACCGCCCTGAGTCCCTTTATGACTACTGGAATACAAATGTAACAGACTTCTACAGTGATGCATTCTCAAAGTATGGCTACTGCCTCAAGGCAAGATTGACTATGCTTTTGTGATTCACAAGCAGACAGCATTAAATTGATACACAGCAAATATAGAATCATAGAATCATAGAATCAAAGAGTTGGAAGAGACCTCATGGGCCATCCAGTCCAACCCCCTGCCAAGAAGCAGGAATATTGCATTCAAATCACCCCTGACAAATGGCAATCCAGCCTCTGCTTAAAAGCTTCCAAAGAAGGAGCCTCCACCACACTCCGGGGCAGAGAGTTCCACTGCCATTGTTCTGCGTCCTAGTCTCCAAGGAAGCAGAAAACAAGCTTGCTCCCTCCTCCCTGTGGCTTCCTCTCACATATTTATACATGGCTATCATATCTCCTCTCAGCTTCTCTTCTTCAGGCTAAACATGCCCAGTTCCTTAAGCCGCTCCTCATAGGGCTTGTTCTCCAGACCCTTGATCATTTTAGTCGCCCTCCTCTGGACACATTCCAGCTTGTCAATATCTCTCTTGAATTGTGGTGCCCAGAATTGGACACAATATTCCAGGTGTGGTCTAACCAAAGCAGAATAGAGGGGTAGCATTACTTCCTTAGATCTAGACACTATGCTCCTATTGATGCAGGCCAAAATCCCATTGGCTTTTTTTGCCGCCGCATCACATTGTTGGCTCATGTTTAACTTGTTGTCCACGAGGACTCCAAGATCTTTTTCACACGTACTGCTCTCGAGCCAGGCGTCCCCCATTCTGTATCTTTGCATTTCATTTTTTCTGCCAAAGTGGAGTATCTTGCATTTGTCACTGTTGAACTTCATTTTGTTAGTTTTGGCCCATCTCTCTAATCTGTTAAGATCATTTTGAATTCTGATCCTGTCCTTAGGAGTATTAGCTATTCATCCTAATTACCCTCTCAGAGTCGGACATGACTATTATTTATTTATTTATTATTTATTTAATACACTTATATACCGCAGTATCTCAGCCTGGAACGGCGACTCATTGCGGTTTAACAACAGATAAAAGCAATATACAATTTAAAAACAGCAACATATAAAACAATACGAATTATTGGGCCACCAATAAAACTTCATGCTTCTCATCACAAAAATCGCAGTCCAGAGATCGTTGTCCGTAATTGACCAGTCCAAATTGTCCATGGATTCAGTGTTTGATAACTAGTTAAACGCTTGACTACACAGCCATGTTTTTAACCTCTTCCGGAAAACCATCAGCGAAGAAGCCGATCGTATCTCTGAAGGGAGGGTGTTCCAAAGCCGAGGGGCTACCACAGAAAAGGCCCTGTCTCTCGTTCCCACCAGCCGCGCTTGGGAAGCCGGCGGGATAGAGAGCAGGGACTCTCCAGAAGATCTTAGGGCCCTGGCGGGCTGATAGGCTGAGATACGTTCGGATAGGTAAGTTGGGCCAGAACCGTTTAGGGCTTTAAAGGCCAACGCCAGCACTTTGAATTGAGCCCGGTAGCATATCGGCAGCCAGTGGAGTTGGCGCAACAGAGGAGTTGTGTGCTCCCTGTGCCCCGCTCCAGTTAGTACCATGGCTGCCGCCCGTTGGACTAGTTGGAGCTTCCGGGCTGTCTTCAAAGGCAGCCCCACGTAGAGAGCGTTGCAGTAATCAAGGCGGGATGTAACCAGAGCGTGGACTACCGTGGCCAAGTCAGACTTCCCAAGGTACGGTCGCAGTTGGCGCACAAGTTTTAATTGTGCGAATGCTCCCCTGGTCACCGCCGAAACCTGGGGTTCCAGGCTCAGCGATGAGTCCAGGATCACACCCAAACTGCGAACCTGTGTCTTCAGGGGGAGTGCGACCCCGTCCAACACAGGTTGTAAGCCTATACCCTGTTCGGTCTTACGACTAACCAGGAGTACCTCTGTCTTGTCTGGATTCAATTTCAATTTGTTCGCCCCCATCCAGACCGTCACAGCGGCCAAGCACCGGTTCAGGACTTCGACAGCCTCCTTAGTAGCAGGTGAAAAGGAGTGACAGAGCTGGACATCATCTGCGTACAGGTGACATCTCACTCCGAAACTCCGGATGATCTCGCCCAGCGGCTTCATGTAGATGTTAAACAACATGGGAGACAGTATTGAACCCTGGGGAACCCCACAAAGCAAAGGTTGTGGAGTTGAGCAGGAGTCTCCCAGTAACACCATCTAGCCCTTCATCTAAGTCATTAATAAAGATGTTGAACAGGACCGGGCCCAGGACGGAACCCTGCGGCACTCCACTTGTCACTTCTTTCCAAGATGAAGAGGAAACATTAGTGAGCACTCTCTGTGTTCGTCCACTTAACCAATTACAGATCCACCTCACCGTAGTTTTGCCTAGCCCACATTGGACTAGTTTCCTTGCCAGAAGGTCATGGGGGACCTTGTCGAAGGCCTTACTGAAATCCAGGTACGCTACATCCACGGCATTCCCGCATCTACCCAGCTTGTAGCTCTATCGAAGAAAGAGATCAGATTAGTCTGGCATGACTTGTTTTTGATAAATCCATGTTGACTATTAGCGATGACTGCATTTGTTTCTAAGTGTTTGCAGACCGCTTCCTTAACAATCTTTTCCAGAATCTTGCCCGGTATCGACGTGAGGCTGACCGGACGGTAGTTGTTTGGGTCATCCTTTTTTCCCTTCTTGAAGATTGGGACCACATTGGCCCTCCTCCAATCTGCTGGAACTTCTCCCGTTCTCCAAGAACTCTCAAAGATGGTTGCCAATGGTTCCGAAATGACTTCCGCTAGTTCCTTCAATACTCTGGGGTGTAGTTGATCTGGCCCTGGGGACTTGAACTCATTAAGAGCGGCCAGGTATTCCTGGACGACTTCTTTCCCAATTTGGGGTTGGATGTCCTCCAATCCCTCATCCACTCCATCTTGCTGAGGTTGAAGACTCTCTTTTTGTGAGAAGACCGAAGCAAAGAAGGCATTAAGTAGTTCTGCCTTTTCCCTATCCCCTGTCAGCATTGCCCCATCTTCTCCTCGAAGAGGTCCTATCGCCTCCTTGTTTTTCCTTTTTCTACTGACATAAGAATAGAAGCCCTTTTTATTGTTTTTAATGTCCCTGGCAAGCCTGAGCTTGTTTTGTGCTTTAGCCTTGCGGACCTTTTCCCTACAGGTGTTTGAATTCTTCTTTGGTGATTTCTCCCTTTTTCCACTTCTTGTGCATGTCTCTTTTGAGTCTTAGCACAGTTAGAAGTTCTTTGGACATCCATTCTGGCTTCTTTGCACTTGTCCTATTTTTTCTCTTTGTTGGCACTGTTTGCAATTGCGCCTTGAGTATTTCACTCTTGAAAAACTCCCATCCATCCGTAACTCCCTTGTCTTTTAGTATCTGTGTCCATGGAATGCTGCTCAGTGTTCCTTCATTTTTTGGAAATCAGCTCTCCTAAAGTCCAAAATGCGGGTTTGACTTGTCTTAGTTTCGGCCTTCCTTTGTACCTCAAATTGCAGGAGCACATGGTCACTTGCCCCTACGGATCCTACCACTTCGACCGCATCGATCAGGTCCTCCGCATTTGTTAGGATGAGATCAAGAGTAGCCAATCCCCTTGTTGCCTCTTCTACCTTCTGGACCATGAAATTGTCTGCAAGGCAAGCGAGGAATTTGTTGGACCTTGTACTCTTGGCCGAGTTTGTTTTCCAGCAAATATCGGGATAGTTGAAATCGCCCATGACTACTACATCTCTTCTCTGTGCCTGTTTGGTCAACTGTTGGCAGAAGACTTCATCAAGTTCTTCCTCCTGGCTTGGGGGTCTGTAGTAGACGCCTACAACAACATCTTTTTGAGTCCCAGTTCCCTTGATTCTTATCCAGATGATTTCAAGCTGGTTTCCCAGATTGCTGTCTTGAATCTCTTCTGCAGCATAAGAGTTTTTGACATATAAGGCTACTCCGCCTCCTCTCCCCTTTGTTCGGTTTCTGTGAAAGAGGTTATACCCCTCGATATCTACATTCCAGCGATAGGAGTCATCCCACCAGGTTTCAGTGATCCCTATGATATCATATTTGTGGTGTTGTGCTAAAAGTTGGAGTTCGTCTTGTTTATTTCCCATGCTCTGTGCATTAGTGTAAAGACATGTGAGCCCCTGAGATCTTCCCTTGAGCTGTTTAATTGGGATTATTGTGCTTTTGGTACTTGGTCCTTGTTGTGTTTGTGCAGCCCTCCGTTTAGCCTTCTGGCGATTCCCAGACATTATGGGTAAAGTAGTGTTCGCAAGGCTGTTGTCCCCCTTCCCCGGTGGACCTAGTTTAAAGTGCGTCTAATGAGGTTTGCGAGTCTGTGAGCAAAAAGGTGTTTTCCTACTTGTGTGAGATGCACCCATCCCTTGCCAGTAGGCCATCCTCCTGGAAAAGCAGGCCATGGTCGAGGAAGCCAAAACGTTCCTCCTGACACCATTTTCTAAGCCAGTCATTGACCTGTACTATTTTTCTGGCTCTTGTGGGTCCGTGTCTTACAACAGGGAGGAGGGATGAAAAGACCACCTGTACATTACATTCTTTTAGCTTTGCTCCTAGAGCTCGAAAATCATTTGTGATCTTTTGAAACGTATGCCTTGCAGTATCATTGGTTCCTACATGAATCAACATGAGGGGAGGACGGTGATAGGGCTTGAGGAGCCTGGTGAGCCTCTGAGTGATATGGTGTATTTTTGCCCCCGGTAGGCAGCATATTTCTCGAGCCATCCCATCTGGTCTGGAAATGACAGCTTCCGTTCCTCTAAGGAGGGAGTCGCCTACTACCAAGACCTGTTTACTTTCGGGAATGACAGGGCCCCTTTTGTGCAATGTAGTGTGTAGGTCTCCAGAAAAGTGATCCTGTTGGTGTGAATTGTGTAGGTGAAAAGTGTTGTCCTCCTCCTCGACATCCCCGGTGCATTCGTCAAGGACAATATAGATGCCATCATGGTTTGCATGAGATTTTAAAGCCACCTCTTCTACTTGCCACAGCAGCTTCAAAGTATGCATCATTTTGTTCATTCTGTGCTTGCATATTTGCGATCTTTCGACAGAAGCTTCAGCCCAGGGTCTCTGAAGCTGTGGTCCATACCATGCTAGATGTTTTCCTCTCATTTTCAAGGTTTCTACACATAATTATTTTTACATCAGCTACCTATCATCTGCATCAAATCCACACTGCCCAGATGGCACCATTAGACTGCTCTCAGGAAACAACAGAGATAGAGCTCTTGTTCACCCAGATGATAAAATATGTCGCATTGAAAGTATAATGTACTGGAAGCATGGGTTTGCTATTTCTTTTTTCCACATTTGGGGGGGGGGGTCCCAATTTGTTCTGGGGTATGCTTTATAAAGTTGCAGGAACACAAACAGCATGAAAACTTGTAGCTCTCCTGTCTGAGCCTATATTCATATTTTTAAAAGAATGAGTGAAGGCAAAGAAAAGTGTGAAACAAATATGCAGTTGTTTAGTAAAGGCCAATGATGATAGATTCCCCTCCAGGGTGAAATGACTCATAACTTATTAGAGACAACAATGAGTTATGGATGCTGTGCTGGTTAAAGGGAAATCAGACATCCCACGCTCAAACTGCAAATGTTTGTGCATTTTTCTTCTTCTTTGTGTTTTCTTTCAGCATTACATTTTATAAGAAATACAAAAACTTACCACCCAGTACATGTAGAAAAGTGCTTCTCAGGGTGCATTTACATTGTCAAGTTGATGCGTGTTCACTCCACTTTAACTGCCATGGCATCCTGGGATTTGTAGGTTGGTGAGGTACCACCACTTAGGCGGGAAGGCTCAAAACCTTGTAAAACTGAAATCGCTATGATTCCAGAGTGTTGTGCCATGGCAGTTAAAAGTGGTGTCAAACTCCATTAATTCTGCAGTGTAGATGCACCTTCGGTCAAGCTACTGTTATCAACTGGCACTTTTTCCCCAATGTGTTGGGAATTGTCACTATATTTTTTTGCTGTTGGATACAACTGCTTCTTTTTTTTCCTGGAAAATTGCCAAGAATAACTACTTGGAGTAGAACTGATGTAAAGTACACAGAGGAATGAGTTATACTGGAATTGTGGCGCAGCTGGCTGAGTGTCAGCTGCATTAAGATCATTCTGACCAAAAGGTCATGAGTTCGAAGCCAGCCCGGGTTGGAGTGGGTTTCCAACCAATTGTGTGGCCTGTTGTCAACCTTTGCAACCCGAAAGACAGTTGCATCTGTCAAGTAGGAAAATAAGGTACCACCTTAAAGTGTGGGGAGGCTAAATTAACTGATTTATGAGGCCATAAAGAAGACTCCAGCAAAGCATTCCAGCGGGGAAGCATGCGGGAATGCGGAAGTGCTTCATCAGCGTCGCAGATGGACGATGAAAGCGACAGCTCCCCTGGCGGCCAGAAAAAGTTAAATAGCCTCTGTGTATGTCTGTATATGTTTGTATGTCAAAATTTGATATTGAATGTTTGCCACATATGTGTACACTGTAATCAGCCCTGAGTCCCCTGCGGGGTGAGAAGGGAGGAATATAAAAGCTGTAAATAAATAAATAAATATAAAGTACACAGAGGAATGTGTTATTCCTGCTATGATCCACCTAGGGCCCTAAGAACATCCAGGGAGACCATGCTCATTGTTTCCCCATTGTCGCAATTGTGTCTGGTGGGGACAAGGAACAGGGCCTTTACTGTGGTGGCCCGTCGGCTATGGAACTCCCTCCCAAGTGAAATTAGATCTGCTGCATCCCTCTTGACCTTCTGGAAACAAGTGAAATTCTGGCTATGGAACCAGGCCTTTGCAGATTAGGTTGACTTGCTGACGTGACGACTTTTATAGAATTGACTGACTGCCCCTTGGATGATGATTCAAACCAATGACTTGACTACTTGATGTTTTTATATTGTTTTATACTGTTTTATTGCTATACCACTGTTAAATTATATATTTATATCTCTGGTATGGGCACTATGGGGTGCCGATCCGTTAGCCGTCCTGAGTCCCTCTGCGGAGGTTGAGATAGGATGGATATAAAAGCCCAAAATAAATAAATAATAATAAATATTACTGTATTTGAGAAGCATAGCAGTCCATGTTAATTTCTCAGCTTATCCATCAGGTTTCAAATTCTGACTTACATCATATACTCAACAATATTATTAGACAGTATGTGAAAATGCCAGTCACAGCAAACATTTATGCGATAGGATCTAACACCAAATGCAGAGGTCAAGAGTATTGAAGAACATTATATCCTGTACAATATAATATAATCTTGTATAATTCTTAGTCACACAAGGAACAGCAAGTGTTAAATGTTTATTATATCCACACATTTCCTCATTTTGCTTCCACTTTCTCAATGAAAATTAAGGATTGACCTCTTGCACTTCATTGATCTGTCATTCCATCCAATTAATATATTGCCCATCTAGTGACTATGCTGCTTGACCATCTTGCATTAATTAACCTAGATCACTAAGCAAATAAGCTTGCTTACTGTTCTGGCATCCCAAAGAGAGAGGGTCTTGTCCGCAGAGCTGGTGAGGATGATGTTGGAGAAAGGAAGGAACTCGATGCTGTTTACTGAATCCTTATGACCACGCAAGGTGTATCTGCACCTCTCACTGTAAAAGAATACATTGACAGATAACCTCAGCAACTATTGTTGTGGAATAAATTAGCAACATCAAAAGGCAGAAAAGGGTGCATCCACATTGTAGAATGAATTTAGTTTGACACCACAGCTCAATGCTATAGAATCATGGGAGCTGTAGTTTTACAAGGTCTTCAGCCTTCTTTGCCAAAAAGTGATGTTGCCTCACCAATCCCAAGATCTAGTGTTAAACTGCATTAACTCTATAGTATCCCCATAGTGTACAATAATTCAACCAGCTATGACTTGAGATCCTCAATGTGTGAACAATACATATATTTCCAATATTTATACCATAATTTTCTATAGAAATAATCAAGTTATCTGATTTCACTGAATTAAGGAAGCAAGTTCCATTGTTTCACTTACGTACTACTTCCTTTGTTTTATGTACTTAGTAATTTATTTACTAAAATAAATTACTGTGGCCCAAATAATAATTTAATAAAATAAAATAATTGCTGTGGCCCAGTCTGTGTATATGTGTTTTCTGTGTGTATATATATGTGTGTTTGTGTATATATGTGGTTTTACGCATGTGTTGTAATGTGTTTTTTGGCTTTTTACGTCTCTTCTGCTGTGTTTTTCAGTTGTTGGGTTTTGTTTTTTTTGAGTGATGGTCAATCGTTGGGTTCTTGGGTATCTTGTGGTCAAATTTGGTGTCAATTTGCCCAGTGGTTTTTGAGTTATATTAATCCAACAAACAAACATTGCATTGTATTGTCGAAGACTTTCAAGGCCGGAATCACTGGGTTGTTGTAGGTTTTTTCAGGCTATATGGCCATGTTCTAGAGGCATTCTCTCCTGATGTTTCGCTTGCATCTATGGCAAGCATCCTCACTACCTCTGAGCATGCTTGCCATAGATACAGGCGAAACGTCAGGAGAGAATGCCTCTAGAACATGGCCATATAGCCCAAAAAAACCTACAACAACCCAGAACATTACATTTTTATTTATATAGATATTCTACATTTGCAATTAAGATAAAAGAATGTAACGGAAAGGAATGAAGTCTCTCTGGGATACTTTAGAAACATCACAGCTTGTTATAGTTTTTTTCTGTTAACTGTTATGAACCTGTTCAATGTTTCAGATTGCATAGAAATTGGTAAAAATGTTATGAATTGTTTCTTTCTGTATCAAATGCTTATTTTATTTATTTCCAAGAATGTTACTTAAGGAAGCAACATTAAGACAAGTCGCTGTGGATCAGACCGAGGCTCTAAAGATAGATTGATAGGTAAGTCTAATTCTGGTTCATATCAGTTTTATATGTATTTGTTAGTCCACTCCTTCCCATGCTTTACCAGTAATGGCCAGCTAGGAATAGTGGCATTTATAATATGGCAAATTAAGGATCCGTAGCGAGGATTTCGATTCGGGGGGGGGGGGCTGAGTTTGAGTGAAAGAGGGTCTACCCTAGCAAACCTTTTGTATCGTTACCCCAATACCCCCATGCATATGGGATATATTGAGTAGGGTGATCAGATCATGATATGAATAACATAACAGTTTAAATAATGCACCAGTAAGGCCTTTTCGCGAACCACCATGAGAATTTCGGGGGGGGGGGGGGGGCTGAAGCCCCTGAAGCCCCCCCCCCCCCCCGGCTACATGCTTGGCTGTGATCCATCCCTTTTATCTGTTCTATTGAGAGCAGAAAAGAGCAATAGGAAGGATCACAGTCATATCACAAATGCCACCATTCTTAGCTGTCCATTAAGCATGCTTCTGCTGACATGAGAACAGGGTGATCCTGCAACCGTTCTGGGCCTCCCATTCTGATGTCACCAAAGGTGCCCATGTGACAAGCGTGAAGGAGAGATCAGCTGGTTGCATGGATGCCTCTGCAAATGTAAGAATGGGATGGGGGTATCCATGTGGTCAGGAAGTAGGAGAATTTCCCTCTTTATGTTGGTCATGTAGTCACCCCATTCTGAGGTTAAAAGAGGTGCCTGCAATGATCATGAGCTCACATGGAGCTCCATGGCCCAAAAGGCACTGACAAAGAGTAGTTAATATGCACACACCTCAGGGAAGTAGCTGTCATGTAAACAATGGTATCAAATTGAACTCAGAACTGCTCTGGAGCACATTTACACTGGGCTAGATTTACACTCTATCCCCCTTCCTCCTTTTCCTTTACATTTTGGAAGCATCAGGCACAATGTAAATAGTAGCAGTGGTCAAGACTGAAGATGTCACCCTCTTTTTACCAAGCAGATTTATGTCCCTGAGTTAGCAAGATCCCAGAGAAAGAAGATGGCAGCTGGAATAAGAAAATGGCAGTTGGCAACTGCTCTGGTTGGCACTTTATAGCACATTAAATAATATGTTTTTAGAAGTGGATTGAAAAGAACGTTGCTGCTAGCCCTGTGGAGATGCGTAGTGTTGAGCAAGTTGACCCACACTGTTTTCTTAAATAATTATCATATCACACTTCAACAGAAATGAAGCAGGGAAGCAGGCCAGCCGGGCTGAGGATATATTCCTGTTGGGTAGGAGAAAAACATATTGATTTATATAAGACAGCTCCTAATAGAGAAATTGAAAGCCACATCTTCTGGGAAAGAGACAGCTCAAGAAAGGGATATATATTATGAGTAACTCAGCTACGATGAAGGGAATTGCAGACAGACAGGCTGCAAGACCAGACTCGTGAGAGATTAATTAGGTGTCAGAGGAGAGAGGCCCATTCAGAATCCCTTAGCAAGGTGAAAATGGACTGAAAGTGATGGACCACAACAGCGATAGGAAGGAAGGAAATGATTTGTGTATTTCCATCAGGAATATAAATACTTGGGTCTGTTTCTGTTCTCTCACTCTCTGCAGCTTCTATATCAAAGTGATCAGCAAGCTCCCTTCACTCTCTCCCAATTTAATTTGCCATTCTGGTAACTCACTGACTGATATTGTTCTGAACCTTTGACTGCGACATAAAACAAACTCATCTTCCTCCAGCTGAGACATAATTTAAATGAAAGTGTGCAGTCATACTCAAAGCAACTGCGAGAAATGAAGGCAAAAGCTTGGTGGTGCTCTATAAAAAAATAACAGAAGATTTGAAGCATATCTCTATCATCCTCACGTTCTCACTACCCTTCCCTCCTGCTGCATTTCTTCTTGGATGGAAGAACAATTTTGTAGCAAATGGGCAAAATTCTGCCCCCAGAAATATGTAATTACATGGTCATTCTTTGATGCTAAACCTAATAAAATTTCTAACACTCCATAATGATCTGAAATGACAAGATCTGGAACTTGTCATTTCATTTCACTTGCTTGTCCAGTTTTGGTAGATTCGTTTCAATCTGTTCAGCTCGAGGATGTCGACAGGATTCTTGGGGAGGCGAGGCCAACCACAAGCATCCTAGACCCCTGCCCATCCTGGCTGGTAAAGAAAGCCAGAGGGGGTTTGGCAGAGTGGGTAAAGGTGGTGGTTAATGCCTCCCTTCAGGAAGGCATCATTCCAGCCAGCTTAAAACAAGCTGCTATAAAACCGCTGTTGAAAAAAACATACCTGGACCCACTCAATTTGTCAATTATCGGCCAGTTTCCAATCTCCCCTATTTGGGCAAGGTCCTGGAATGTGTGGTGGCCTTGCAACTCCAGGATTTCTTGGTAGACACTGATTATCTGGATCCGGCGCAGTCTGGCTTTAGGACACGGTACTGAGACAGCCTTGGTCGCCTTCGTGGATAATCTTCGCCGGGAATTGGACAGGGGGAGTGTGTCCCTGTTGGTTCTGCTGGACCTCTCTTCGACATCTTCGAAACACGGTATCCTCCTGGGACGCCTCACGGGAATGGGCCTTGGGGGTACTGCTTTGCAGTGACTCCGGTCCTTCCTCAAGGGTCACTCCCAGAAGGTGTCATTAGGGGACTCCTGCTCGACCCCGCGGCCATTGTATTGTGGGGTCCCGCAGGGCTCAGTATTGTCCCCTATGTTGTTGAACATATACATGAAGCCATTGGGAGAGATCATCCGGAGTTTCGGGGTGAGGTGTCATCTCTACACAGATGATGTCCAACTCTGTTACTTCTTTCCACCTGCTACTAAGGAGGCTGTTCAAGTCCTGAACCGGTGCTTGGCCACTGTAATGGACTGGATGAGGGCTAACAGATTGAAACTAAATCCAGACAAGACAGAGGTACTCCTGGTCAATCGAAAGTCCGAACAGGGCATAGGGTTACAGCCTGTGCTTGACGGGGTTACACTCCCCCTGAAGGCGCAGGTTCACAGCTTGGGAGTGATCCTGGACTCATCGCTGAGCCTGGAACCCCAGGTCTCGGTGGTGGTCAAGGGAGCTTTTGCACAATTAAAACTTGTGTGCCAGCTGCGCCCATACCTTGGGAAGTCTGACTTGGCCACGGTGGTACACACTCTGGTTACATCCCGTATAGACTACTGCAACACTCTCTACGTGGGGTTGCCTCTGAAGACTGCCCGGAAGCTACAACTAGTCCAACGAGTGGTAGCCAGACTACTAACAGGAGCGGGGTACAGGGAGCATACGACTTCTCTGTTGCGTCAGCTCCACTGGCTGCCAATCAGTTTCCGAGCACAATTCAAAGTGCTGGTGTTGGCCTATAAATCCCTAAACGGTCCCGSCCCAATTTACCTGTCCGAATGGATTCTCCCCTATGAACCATCAAGGTTGTTAAGATCTTCTGGAGGGGCCCTGCTCTCGGTCCCACCTCTTTCGCAATTGTGCTTGGTGGGAACGAGGGACAGGGCCTTCTCAGTGGTGGCCCCTCGGCTCTGGAACTCCCTCCCGATGGAGATTAGATCCGCCTCTTCCCTCCTAACTTTTAGGAAGCTGGTAAAATCATGGCTTTGGGACACTGCATTTGCAGATTGATGATTGAGTCAATAACTGTTGACCTACTGGCGGATGGCGATGAATTTGTAATTTGTGATTTCACTCTGACGAACTCACTTTTTTGTAAATGGTATGAACGGTATTTTAATGTATTTTATATTGATGATGTATATTTGCTTTATCTTATTGTATTGAATCCTCTGTTGTTAGCCGTCCTGAGTCCCTCTGAACCTTGACTGTCCCTTCATTATTATATTACAATAAACAATGAATGTAGTGTTTTTTGTACTGTATTATTAGTTGGGAGTCCTTGCAAGACTTAACAGAAAACTTGCCTCATTTATCTGCACACAACTAGAAAGAAATGATAAAACAACCTTCCTATATTTTAATGTCTCACACAGAGGCGTATTTTGTATCTAACTATTAACTTCTCATTTTTTTAAAAGAAAAAATGACTTCCTATAATCTGTGCCCCTGGAACACGCAAGTTTGAATCATTTGATTTATAATTAGGATTTAACACGAGGAGGACATGAGATTTAACTGCGTGTGCCTGCAATCCTGTTAACCTTTTTGCTATTAGAAACGCTGAATGAGACTTTAGCCAATCATTGTAATGAAGGGTTAGAATTGTAATGTTAAAACACTGTTTGAATAAGTTAGGGAAGCATATTGTTCGTGTTCTTTTCCCCTACATCTTCTAGTAAACATATACACGAACAGAAATAAAACACATGCTGTAACAAGGGTTCTGCTAAAACACTTAAAAGTCGTACATATCAAAAAACATTGAGTTGCCCTTATTTTATACTCAAATCAATGTGGAAAGGATGTGAACTCAAAGCACATTAAATTTATCACTGTGGGGCAAGTCTATAATGATTGTTTAGGTCAGTGTGGAGACAGATTGGCCCACAGGCAGCTACAAAAACACACGGGGGTTGTTCCGCATTACCTCAGAGAAGGCTACTTTATGCAACTGTAACCGGGGGGGGGGGGGGCACCAAATCCTGGCATCTCCTGCCTATTCCTGAATGTCACTGTTGGCTTCAGAATGGAGATGGTGACCKACRTGATGTTTGTGATYCTTTCTCTGAGTCCCCTCGGGGAGAGAGAGCGATACATAAATAAAGCTTTGTTGTTGTTGTTGTTCTCCTTTTTCCACCTTGTGTGACTTGCACCGGCAGCTGGGAGAAGGGAAAGGATGACTTTTCCTTCTCCCTCTTCCTATCTTTCCTCAGCATGCAAAAAGGAAGGAGGATGAAGAAGCCCCCAGAAACAGGTGGGTCATGGTGTTGCTGCTGTAGCCAACAGTAACACTTGGGATGGCAACTAGGCAATGGGGAGTCCTTGCCACTGCCAAGGTAGCTTTGGTAGATTCTGGACACAGGAGATTCCAGAGCTCTGTATCCAGCTATGAGTAGCAGAAGATATGGTACACACAGCCTCAGATGAGTTTCTTCCTGGCAAGTTTTAAGGCTGCTCCAGGTCAGATTAACACTGGCCTAACCTGCCCAGTCTTTAGATGTGCTCAAAGACGATTCATTTTCCCTTTCACTCACATTGGCATAGAGCAGTTGTGGATAGAAAAAAAGTTTATTTTAGGCCTGTCATCATAAGTACAGAACAGCTACCTTGAATTGTAATAAAACAACTCAAGATACAGTATATTAATTTCCACACTGTAATTAAATATATTTGCTTCACTTGCTTTTGCTGTAGAGTCAACACAAAAGTATCTCTTCCATTAATATTCCAAAGAGACTTGTTGTCATGGTGTCATAGATCGAGGCTGTTAATGCAGATGAGGACTCATAAATATAGCTAATGGTGAACATAACTGTGACGGTCTGGATGAGGGCGAACAAATTGAAATTGAATCCAGACAAGACAGAGGTACTCCTGGTCAGTCGCAAGGCCGAACAGGGCATAGGGTTACAGCCTGTGTTGGATGGGGCCGCACTCCCCCTGAAGACGCAGGTTCGCAGCTTGGGTGTGATCCTGTACTCATCGCTGAGCCTGGAACCTCAGGTTTCGGCGGTGACCAGGGGAGCATTTGCACAGTAACTTGTGCGCCAGCTGCGCCCGTACCTTGGGAAGTCTGACTTGGCCACGGTAGTCCACGCTCTGGTTACATCCCGTTTAGACTACTGCAACGCTCTCTACGTGGGGTTGCCTTTGAAGACAGCTCGGAAGCTCCAACTAGTCCAACGCTCGGCAGCCATGATTTTAACAGGAGCGGAGTGCAGGGAGCATACAACCCCCCTGTTGCGCCAACTCCACTGGCTACCGATCTGCTACCGGGCTGAATTCAAAGTGCTGGCGTTGGCCTTTAAAGCCCTAAACGGTTCCGGCCCAAGCTACCTATCCGACCGCATCTCTGCCTATGAACCCACCAGGACTTTGAGATCTTCCGGGGAGACCCTGCTCTCGATCCCGCCTGCTTCTCAAGCTCGGCTGGCGGGGACGAGAGATAGGGCCTTCTCGGTGGTGGCTCCTTGGCTGTGGAACGCCCTTCCTACGGACATTAGACTAGCACCATCTCTAATGGTATTCCGCAAAAAAGTGAAGACCTGGCTGTTTGAGCAGCCGTTCGAATAATTAGTGCAATGATTGGTTAATGAACACTGGAATGGAACAATGGATGACGAATCTGGAACATGTTTTTGATGATGAAACGACAGTGAATGGGTATTGTAGTAACTGCTTATTAATTGTGTAATGTGTGAGGTTGTTAACTGTTTTTATACTATAGCACTGAATTTTTGCTGTTCGTATTTGTTGTGAACCGCTGTGAGTCGCCTTCGGGCTGAGAACAGCGGTATATAAGTAAGGTAAATAAATAAATAAATAAATAAATAACAAACTGTGAAAATAAGGAAACTCACAAATGGGTCACATTAATGCCTAAAACTCCTCTGACCATATTTTTTATAAAAAAGGATCAGACTTGATTATTTTTAAAACTGTGCCAGTTTGACATGGTACAGTATTTGCTAGAAAATACAACCATGCATGCGATGAGCAAAACTTAAGTATGACCTTGCTTAACTAACATTTATTTTCTCTCCAGATCTTTTCAGTAAACAGGAATTAACAAGTAGTGTATCCAAAATGTGAAATAACCTTTGACCCACTCATATTGAGCAATTATAGCACTATTATCCCACTAACTCTTGGGGCTCAATCTTATGAAATGTTGGGAGCTCCCTGGCTTTTCCCTGAACTGATAATCCTAGGATTCCATAGAACTGAACCAAAACAGTTAATGTGGGATAATAGTATTATGATTCTGTGCAGGCCCGTAGCCAGGATTTTGATTCGGGGTGGGGGGGGGCTGAGTTTGGTTCGGGGGGGCTGAGTCTGAGTGAAAGAGGGTCTACCCTAGCAAACCTTTTGTATCGTTACCCCAATACCCCCATGCATATGGGATATATTGAGCATGGTGATCAGATCATGATATGAATAAACATAACAGTTTAAATAATGTACCAGTAAGGCCTTCTCGCGGACCACCATGAGAATTTCGGGGGGGGGGGCTGAAGCCCCTCAAGCCCCCACCCCCCACCCCCCAGCTACATGCCTGATTCTGTAGTGTTAATGAGTTCCTGGTCTGAAACAAAAATTTGCTTTGAAGATATAAAAGGATTTTTTTCTCTTTATATGTTTTATTCATACATACACATAATCGTATTTGACTTGTCCAGTTGACATCAAATGTCCTTGAAACTACCCCTAAAGAGAGATTTTTAAGGACTCTGGAAAATAGACATATCTATAGTTTACAGTCAAACAAGAACATATTCGTCTTTGTCTCCATTCCATGCAACAGTCTCTTAACACTGCAATGAAAGGAAAAGCCCATTGGGAATGAGAGTTTCAACACACTGTAGGTCAGGGGTCCTCAAACTAAGTCCTGTGGGCCCTCCAAGGCCATTTACCCAACTCCCACCTTAAACTTTAGATTTAGGGTCACACTATGTCTGGAACGACTTGAAGGCACAAAACAATAACAACAATCCTAATTAACTTGACTCTCTCATCAGCCCAAAGCAAGCCCATGCTTCCCATTGAAATCCTAGTAAGTTTAACATTTTTCTTCATTTTAAATATTGTATTGTTCTTTCAAAATAAATTGCACCACAAATAAGATATGCACAGAGTGCACAAGAGTTTGCTTCTGTTTTTTTTAAACTATAGTCCCCCCCACCCCCCAGTTGAACTTAAAAAGTTTGAAGACCCCTGCTCTAGATCAACAAGGTTTAGTTGAAAAGACGTTCAACAGTTTTTAACCAGGTTAAAAACTGTATGATAAAGTGGGCTCAAAATTTAAGAAGACCAATTCAAATGAGGGAGTGGGAACAGATGTGGAACAAAAAATTAAAATATACATACACAATTGATTTAAAAGAAAATTGGATAAAAATGTTCCACAGATGGTATACCACACCGAAACAATTGGCTAAAATGTATAAAACAGTTTCTGATAAGTGTTGGAACAGGTTGGCTCCTTCTACCATATGTGGTGGACTTGCAAAGAAGCAGTAAAGTTTTGGAGGGTAATTCATGAAGAGACACAAAAGATTTTAAAAAGAACATTCATAAGAAAACCGGAGTATTATTTGTTAGGTTTTACAGATTTAGATCTACAACTGACGGAACAAGAGGATAAACTTTTTACATATATGACGACTGCCGCTAGAATTGTTTTTGCTAGAGAATGGAAGAAAGACTCAGTACCACCCGTACAGGAATGGGTGGAAAAAATCAGAGAAATAAAGGACATGGATGAATTGACTTTTTTGTTGAAGAAAAATACAGGTATGATACTAAGAAGAACGAATTGGGATAATCTCCATGAATATCTGGACAATTTGGGAAAATAAGAAACAAGAGAGACAATTTCTTTTTGAACTTATTTTATATTTTTGAATAATAAGAAGATATGATCCAAGAAGATGGAATGGAAGTCATTTTTTTTGTTTTTCTTTTTTTTGTGTTTTTTGTGTATTTTTGTAGAATTTTTTTTTAGGGGTTATTTGGGATTTTAGTATACTTTTTTGTTTCTTCTTTTTTCTCTTTTTTTCTTTATTTCCTCACTTTCCTATACTTTATTGTTCTCACTCTTTCGTTGTAATCTATATAAAAAATTAATAAAATTCTAATTAAGAAAAGACCTTCAACAGAAATCCAAAAGAGAAGAATTGGTTGGGGGCTTAGGCAGAACAATTGGATGGGAGAGGGGTCACTACTTTTGTCCCCCAACACCTGCTGTCTGAGGCAATTGCTTCAGTTTGCCTAATGGTAAAGGTGACCCTCCTATAGTTAATGGTGGATGAGACTGTTTTAATGTTTTAACGATGACTTATATATTGTTAATTATGCTTTTATGTCTAATTGTAGTTTTAATTTTGTAATTTGTTATGTAATGGCTTTGGAATGAGGCCCATTGTAAGCCGTCCTGAGTCCCCTTTCAGAGGTTGAGAAGGACGAGAGAGAAATGCGAGAAATAAAGAAATAATAAATAGATAAATAAATAAATAAATAAATTTGACCTCAATAAACCCAAAGATATTGACAGTGATCAGAGTACGTAGTTTCAACAGAATGAGAGATCGGTTAAGTCAAAGTGGAAGCTAAAGTTTACATGACTGATACCATGAATTATCATAGCTGTTGTGATTTAAAAATGAGCTGTGTTTGTCTCATGCAACTTTTCTTTCAAAACATATACTGAAGCTCCCCTCTTTCATACCGACAGCTCTGGAAGACAGCACAATATTATTCTCATATAACCCATATACACTGGAAACTTGTTACTTTTGATACTGCTTCATCTGTCATGGATCCATCCTATGTAAACCTACGACACAGTCTCCTAAACTACATCATGTATTCTCAAGTTCTAGTAGAACTGTTCACACAGATTACAGTATGAACCTGTAACAGAGTTACCTCTGTGGAAGAAACTTCTCTGGAGCAAACAAGAGCCAGAAGCTCTTGAAGGAAAAGAGAGCTGTTGGCACATGGAAGAAAACAGAGGCACAGGACAGCTGGTAAGCATGGAGGAATATATGAAGAGAATCTGGGAAGGCGGATCTGGCCAAAGTAGTTCACGCCTTAGTCACCTCTAGACTGGATTGCTGCAATGCACTCTATGTGGGGCTGCCCTTGAAAACGGCTTGGAAATTTCAGATGATCCAACGGGTGGCAGCCAGGTTGTTAACTAGGGCGCCTTACAGGGAGCAGTCAAGCCTCCTATTCAAGGAGCTCCACTGGCTGCCATTCATTTACCGGACCCAATTCAAGGTACAGGTTCTTACCTACAAAGCCCTGAACGGTTTGGGACCTGCCTACCTGCGTGACCGCATCTCTGTATATGAACCCACACAATCCCTTCGATCATCCGGAGAGGCCCTGCTCTCGATCCCACTAGCATCGCAGGCGCAATTGGTGGGGATGAGAGAGAGGGCCTTTTCGGTGGTGGCCCCTCGACTCTGGAACTCACTCCCTAAAGACATCAGACAGGCCCCAACTTTGGTAGTCCTTAGGAGGAGCTTGAAGACATGGTTGTTCCAGTGTGCCTTCCAGGAATAATTGATTCCAAAGCACTTTACATTTTTTAGGACTGCTCGTATGCCCTTCCACAAACGCCAATGCCACTATCACCTTCTCGTCCATGTCCCAGCATTACTTCCAATTTTAATTTTACATTTGGCCTTCCCACTGTTTTAATTGTGTGTTGTCTTATTGATAATGTTGTATATTTTATTGTCTATGTTTTATTTTAATTTGCTTGTACTGTTGTTATTGCTTGTATTGTTGTATTCGGGCTCGGCCTCATGTAAGCCGCACCGAGTCCCTTGGGGAGATGGTAGCGGGGTACAAATAAAGTGTTGTTGTTGTTGTTGTTATTATTATTATTATTATTATTATTATTATTAAGATGGGGCTAGGGGAAAATACCCTTGATAATGAAAGAAGCCAAGGGCAACTGGGGGAGAGTTGGAAATTGTGGAAACAGAAATGTTTGGCCAGGAAGGGGGAAGGAAGCAGATATGAAAACTACTGTGACCTTATTATTTATTATTTATTTATTTATTTATTTATGCTATTTCTACCCCGCCCATATCAGCCTGAACGTGACTCTGGGCGGCAAACAATTCGGCACAATTCGATGCCATATATAAAATACATACATTAACAAAAGTAAATACATCTCAAATCATTTAAAAGCATAAAAACAGTGAACAATAAAAAAAATATAAAACTAAGTCTTCATGTTCTGTCATCATCTGTTCCATCGTCTTAGCCGTTCCTAGGTCATTTTCCAATTCAAGTTTGTCTAAATTATACTGAGGTTCCAAAGGCTTGCTCGAAAAGCCAAGTTTTCAGTTTTTTTTCCCCCAAAGGTCAGGTGGGAGGGGGCCGATCTGATATCCCTAGGTAGGGAATTCCATAGTCAAGGGGTCACCACAGAGAAGGCCCTATCTCTCGTCCCCACCAGATATGCTTGAGAAGCAGGAGGGATCGAGAGAAGGACTTCCTCCAACGATCTCAAGTTCTTAGTGGGTTCATAGGGGGAGATGCATTCGGATAGATAAGCTGGGCCATTAGACCTCTATGATGCCATTAGACCTCTATGTGTGAAAGAGAAACTTACCATGATAATGTGAGTTGTGAAATTGCCTCAACATATTATTTTAGAAACAGCTGGGAAGTTGTTAAACTCTAGCTCCAACTAGGGGTGGTCTGCATGAGAGTTCCTGTTTTCTTTTGAGATATACAGAATAAAAATAATATTTACACCTTAAAGATATTTTGTGCTTCATGAAGAAGGAAACGAAGCATTTCAAGTTTCCCCTTTGGTCTAACGCTGTGACAGAACCTCACACTTGCAGGACTGTGGTTTTTACATACCCACATTTGGCAAAATAAATCCTCTTTTTGCTAGATCCTCCAGGTAATTCTATGATATACTTCTGCCAGAAGTTGCTATACAGTTACCCTGGAGTACCTAGGCTATTTCCAGAGAAATATCTTCTCTGGGTCTTCTAGGGCAACTGTGATAATTTCTAGCTGAAGTCATTGATTTCAGTAGGGTTTGCTAATAACCCACATTTTGTATTTCACTTCACTTCACTTTATTTCTAAATTAGTCGCTCTCCACCAAGGTGCTCCGAGCGACTTACAATCTAAAATAGCATTTACACAATATAAAAACATTCAACATAAAAACATTCAACAGTGACTATTTGGCAAATTAGATCTGATTACTTAAATGCACAACCAAACAGCCAAGTCTTGAGTGCCTTTACAAAAGGTCGCAACTCCGACATTGCTCTAATGTATGGAGGCAATGAGTTCCACAGAATTGGAGCATAGGTCGAAAAAGCTCTATGCCTTGTAGCTTCCAGGTGTACCTCCCTAGGGCCCGGTATGTATAGGAGATTTTCCTGGGTGGATCGAGGTGACCACTGATGGAGAAAAGGAATGAGGCGGTCCCTAAGATATAAAGGTCCTTGGCCATTTTGAGCTCTCAATGACAGGATCAGTATCTTGTAAGAGATCTGATGTTCTATTGGTAGCCAATGCAATTGTTGCAGAACCGGCGTAATATGGGATCTTAGAGATGATCCCGCTAGCAGCCTGGTCGCTGCATTTTGGACCATCCGAATCTTCTGGGTTGTTGACTTTGGAAGGCTGGCATATAAGGCGTTGCAATAGTCCAACCTCGTGGTGACTGTTGCGTGGATTACCGTTGCCAATGCTTCTACCGAAAGGTAGGATGCCAATTTCCTTGCCTGGCGAAGATGAAAAAAGGCCTGCTTACTTATGGCAGTGATCTGGGCCTCCATCGTCAGCGATGAGTCCAACACAACCCCAAGGCTTTTAACAGTGGCAGATGGAACCAGAGCTTCCCCATCGAAATCAGGCAGAGACTGGATTAATTCTGGTGGCTGGCTGGGCCAGAGTATCTCAGTTTTTGCAGGATTCACTTTTAGTCTGCTTGCTCGCAGCCAACTCATCGCTGCTTCCAAACACAGCCGCGATTCTCAGGAATCGTGGTTGTCCCAGGTTCAAGACGCAAGAGTAGCTGGGTATCATCTGCATACTGGTAGCACTCTATGCCAAAGCTCCGCACCAGTCCAGCAAGTGGTCGGACGTAGATGTTAAATAACAGGGGCGAGAGGATAGCACCCTGGGGAACTCCACAGCAAAGGCAGGAGCTCTCAGAGCTTTGGCCTAACCACTCCACCCTCTGTCTCTGGTCCCGGAGGAATGAATTGAACCATTTGAGGGCTAAACCTCGTACACCAGACATAGCCAATCGATGAATCAGCAAGTCATGGTCCACGGTGTCAAATGCAGCTGTGAGGTCCAAGAGTACCAATAGCGCTGATCCGCCTCTGTATAACTGATGACTAATTTCGTCAGTAATAGCTACCCAGACAGTCTCTGTCCCATGAACGAAAGCCTGATTGAAAGGGGTCCAAACCCGCAGTCTCATCTAAGAATTGCTGTAGCTTCACCGCCACTGTCCGTTCAATCACCTTGCCCAAAAATGGAAGGTTTTTTCATGTATTTCCATGGTACATTCGAGAATAGCTCCCCTGTGGATATGGTGGTTGTATTGTAAATTATGTGTCAAAAGAGCAGATCTTTCTTCATCATAATTCACTTTCATGACCATTGAGGCTACATATCAACTCATCTCTCCAGCTATATATTAAAATACCCCCTTCCCAGTGTTCAAGCCACTGCTGTTTATGTTGCAACAAATGTATAATTGACCAAATTGTTAAAGCACAGGATACAACAAATAAAAATGTCTACTGTACATTTCTGAAGGGGCTGATTCAGATCTTAGTTTTCACTTTCTGGCTTCAATGTTCTTTCTTAAATACCTATTTTTTTCTTTTTAAGCAGAAGTCGGCAGTAGATAAAACAACATAGCAAAAGTTTAAATATACTTATCAATGTATTTATGCTATACCTTTATTTTCAAATGTATACAATTTTTATGCAGTCTTCTGAATGTGAAAACAATTACGTAAAGCAACCTACAAATATGATTCCATGAAATCCATCATCTTGTTTAAAACAGAATGGAAGCCAGCATTATTTACTCACATGAGACAAAATCTTAAAAAGAAACCGATGAAAGCTCTTCAGAATTTCTTGAACAGTTTGCAGCCCTATGTGATCATGCTAATCCAATACTTCACCTTTTATCTCAATTTGCTATTTCAAAAGGGTTTGATACCGTAAAATGATGAATGAGTTGCTATAAGAGTTTAGAACTGCTGACCTCAGCAGGATGTGTCTTATAGAGTTTCAAAAGTAGTGACATGTGGAAGATGTATGGATCAACCTCTCATATATAATAATAAAATAGAATACCTAAATTATTTGAATGTATAGGTATTTGCATCCAGTAAGGAATGCCAATACTTCATTTTGATGGGGTTTCCATTGTAATACAATGACGACGACGGCGATGTATGCTAGCTGAAAACATGATTATTCCAGTGTGCCTCCCCAGAATAAGGAACCCTAAGCACATGTCCCTAACATGTCCCTAATCGCACTTTACTAATGATCTGGGATTGTCTGCTCGCCCCATTTCTCTCCAAATACACATCCTAGTCATATGTTACCTTGTCATGCCCAGTATTTTAAAATTTTAATTATGACATTTGGCCCTGCCATAGGTTTTTAATGCGTCGTGGTGTTATTGTTTATTGCTTTGTTTATGAGTTTTTTATTGTTTGTATTGCTGTGTTGTTTTATTGATGTAATCGGGCTCGGGCTCTTGTAAGCCGTACCAAGTCCTCCAGGAGATGGTAGCGGCGGGGTATAAATAAAGTATTATTATTATTATTATTATTATTATTATTATTATTATTATTATTATTATAGCTGCAGATCAGTTCCTGATGAACCAGAAAAATATGTGGAAATGTAAAGGCATTTGGATCTTTAATTCACCAGGCCTGGCGGTCATTTAAAAATTATTATATGTATGCCTTTACATATGGACATTTTCCACATATCTATCTGGTTTATCTCCTGGAATAACTATGGAATTTGTCCTGGAGTTACTAGAGAAGAGACTTTACATGCCCCACTTTGTGAGATTTTCTTCTATCTATCTATATCTACAGGGGCAGCTCAACCCATTACGCAAAGTAAGCATTTGCAGTATAGTTAATTTTGCCCAGGGGCGCTCTTGAGGCGCTCTTGGGAGAAAACAGACCTTGACATATGCAAGTTGTAGTTACTGGGATGTATAGTTCACCTACAATCAAAGAGCATTCTGAACTCCACCAATGATGGAGTTGAACCAAAGAGGACACACAGAACTCCCACGACAAACAGAAAATATATATCAGTGATTGGTTGGGGGGGGGGGGGGCAAAATACTGTTTGCTTACAGTTGAAAATTACCTAGGGCTACCTCTGTATATCTATCTACATTTCTATATATATAATAATGTTATGCGTGTATGTGGCTCGGGTTCACACTTCCACACACAGGCTTTCACTTCCACAAACAACTATGACCCCCACCAATGAGGAACCACCAAAGGTGCTTCCTCCAATGACATTACAGGTTATAGAGAGTGCCATGAACATGTACAAGAGCCATCAAGCCCTGCCAATGTCCTCCACAAACACAATACTGCTCACCATCCAAGTGAAGGCTTTCATACGGAGACAATTTCATGCTAGATTTTTTGTGTTTCATCTACAACTGGCATCCCAGTGTTTATGATTCTTTTCATTGGTGTGGAATTTGCATGATCCCATCCACTGCATCTCCCATAGCCCTTTCCTACTTTTTTCTATAGCGCACAGCAAACAGAGCAGAATTGTTCAGCAACTGAACACACTGGAGGGGTTTAGAGAACTGACTCAACATGATGGAAGTTGTAGTTAACCCTGCATCGAGACAGAGATCCGTGACCCCCACCAACAATAGACCTGGACTAAATTTGGCACACAGGACCCGCATGGCCAATGAAAAATACTGGAGAGGTGTGGGGTTAATTGACCTTGATTTATAGAAGTTGTAGTTTCACCTACATCCAAGGACACTGCGACCCTCACTGGCAATAGACCGGGACCAAACTTGGCACACAGAATCTCCATGACAGACTGAACCTACTGGGGGGTGGAGGGTGGGGGGTTGAGGGGATTAACCCACCATGGTGGGACTTCTAGTTCATCCTCCAACCAGAGAGCACACTGAAGCTAGTCTCACCATTTTTTTCTGACTCAGGAAGTGAGTCGGAAATGATTCAGCTTTTCCCTTACTTCTGAGAAGCTAGTTTTAAACCGGAGCAGGGTGAATTTCTTTCTGTTTGCTTTTCCCCCTTCAGGCTCAAGCCAGATAAGCCAGTTTCAAACAGGAGCAGGGTGAATTACCTCCCGTTTGCTTTTCCCCCTTCTGGCTCAAGCCAGAGAAGCAAGTTTTAAACTGGAACAGGGTGAATTTCCTCCTGTTTGCTTTCCCCCCTTCTGGCCCAAGCCAGTTTTAAACCAAAGAAGGGTGAATTTCCTCCGCTTGTTTTTCCCCACTCCTGGAGTAAAACAACTCCTTTCAAAGTAAAGACCACCCAATGAAACAGGACATAACACTTTCAAACCATTAACAAAAGGATTCAAAAGTCTCAGAAGTTTAGAAAAGTTTTGAACGTTTTTTTTCTGTGAAAATTGGAATTGACTTTAGAATCGAACATCCCTACATAAAGAAGACTCCTGCAAAGCATTCCAGTGGGGAAGCATGCGGGGGAATGCGGAAGTGCTTCATCAATGAATCCAGGGTCACACCCAAGCTGCGAACCTGCGCCTTCAAGGGGAGTGCGACCCCGTCCAGAACAGGCTGTAACCCTATACCCTGTTCGGCCTTGCGACTGACCAGGAGTACCTCTGTCTTGTCTGGATTTAATTTCAGTTTGTTCGCCCTCATCCAGACCGTCACAGCGGCCAGGCACCGGTTCAGGACTTCGACAGCCTCCTTAGTAGCAGGTGGGAAGGAGTGACAGAGTTGGACGTCATCTGCGTACAGGTGACACCGCACCCCGAAACTCCGGATGATCTCACCCAGCGGCTTCATGTAGATGTTAAACAGCATGGGGGACAGTATGGAACCCTGAGGAACACCACAGGTCAAAGGCTGTGGTGTTGAACAGGAGTCCCCCAATAACACCTTCTGGGTGCGACCCTCCAGAAATGACTGGAGCCACCGCAGAGCAGTGCCCCCAAGGCCCATCTCTGCAAGGCGCCCCAGAAGAATACCGTGGTCGACGGTATCGAAGGCCGCTGAGAGGTCCAGAAGCACCAACAGGGACACACTCCCCCTGTCTAGCTCCCGGCGCAGATCATCCACTAAGGCGACCAAGACCGTCTCGGTTCCATGTCCCGGTCTGAAACCAGACTGTGCCGAATCCAGATAATCCGTGTCTCTCAAGAATACCTGGAGTTGTGAGGCCACCACGCTTTCCATGACTTTGCCCAAAAAGGGGAGATTGGAAACAGGCCGAAAGTTCTCAAAAATTTAGTGGGGTCCAATGATGGTTTCTTCAACAGCGGCTTTATAATAGCCTGTTTTAGGCTCGCTGGAATCTGCCTTCCCGAAGGGAGGCATTAACCACCACCGTTACCCACTCAGCCAATCCCCCTCTGGCCTCTTTCAGAAGCCAGGATGGGCAGGGGTCTAGGATGGACGTGGTAGGCCTCATTCCTCCAAGTATCTTGTCCACATCCTCGGGTTTCACAAGCTGAAAAGAATCCATCAAAATAGGACAAGCAGGTGCTTGTGTCACATCCACAGAGACTGCATTTAATGTGGCGTCCAGCCCAGAACGGATCAAAGCGACTTTGTCTGCAAAGAACCGAGCAAATGCTTCACAGCGCGTGTCCGAGTTGTCAGGGCTCCCACCTGAAGTAGGGGGAGTTAAAAGACCTCTGACAATCCGAAACAACTCCGCCGGACGGTTTTTAGCAGACGCAATAGTAGCCGCAAAGAAAGTTTTCTTTGCGGCTTTTATTGCCGCGGCATATGCCCTTAAAAAGGACACAAACCGTGCTCGATTTGGCTCGCTTGGGTCCGAGCGCCACACGCTCTCTAGTTCCCTCTTCCTTCGCTTCATCGCTGCCAGCTCCTCAGTGAACCAAGGAGCTGGTTTAGCTCGGTTACTTGAGAGGGGACGTTCCGGAGCGATCCTGTCAATTGCCCTGGTCATCTCCCCATTCCAGAGAGCGACCAAGGCCTCGACATGGTCACCTACCGAGGCGGCGGGAAAATCCCCAAGAGCCGTCAGGAATCCGTTCGGATCCATAAGCCTCCTGGGGCGGACCATCCTAGTGGGTCCTCCACCTTTGCGGAGGTTAGGGGGCGCAGTAAGCCTAAATCTGATCAGGAAGTGGTCGGTCCATGGCAACGGAGAGATGGACAACTCCTCCACACCGCCACCTGCTCCCATCCCTGACAGAAAACCAAGTCCAATGTGTGTCCAGCACAGTGGGTGGGGCCAGATATTTGTTGGGACAGCCCCATGGTTGCCATGGCAGACATGAAGTCCTGAGCCGCCCCTGTGAGGGTCGCCTCGGCGTGGATATTGAAGTCTCCCAGCACAAGAAGCCGTTGAGACTCCAACGCCAGGCTCGAGACCACCCCCGCTAGCTCAGGCAGGGAGACTGTAGTGCAGCGAGGTGGACGGTACACTACAAGAATCCCTATTCTGTCCCGGTCACCCACCCTCAGGTGGACGCATTCAAAATTTGTGGTCTGCGGGATGGGACTCCTGGTCAGATGGATGGAATCTCTATAGACCACTGCGACCCCGCCTCCCCGTCCTCCGGCTCTTGGTTGGTGTTGCACGGAGAAGCCTGGAGGACAAAGCTGGGAGAGGTTTACGCCCCCCGCTTCATCCAACCAGGTCTCCGTGATGCACGCCAGATCTGCCCGCTCTTCCAGGATTACATCCTGGATCCAAGTTGTTTTTCCGTTGACAGATCTGGCGTTCAACAACACCACCTTCAAACCAGAGGGCCCGCTCACCTGGTTACACCAATTTACCTTAGGAGACCGGTTGGGGGTTATTAATGTGGATAAGCGGTCCGAATTAGGCCGAATTCGAGGTCTCCTTTTCCCGCATCTCCTCCTTCCCACCACGACCTCTATGGGGGCCCCTAGAGGCCCCTGTATATGGGGGGGGTGGAGACGGGGAGGAAGGAGTCAGGGACATGCAAATAATAAGTAAATCGAAGGAGACAAAAAGAAGTATTAAAAACACGCAAAAGTAAGGAATTTCTTCCCTCTCCTCTTTTCCTTTCTTTTCTTTTTCTCTCTTTCTCCCCCTCCTTCTTTCCCCCTTCCTTCTCTCCCTTTCTCCTCCTCTCCTTTTTAAATCCCTTTCTTTTCTCCCTCTTCCTTTCCCCGGTGGCAGCTTTCAGGAAGGAGAGGAAAGAGGTGGGAGGAGGAGGAGGAGGAGAAGTAGAAAACCTGGGATCAGATCCTGGGATAAAGGACCTTTCTGGAAGGGCCCACTGTCTCCTTGTGAAGGCAAAAAGTGGTGTATAAATAAGCATAATTATATTGTAGAACAGAGATTTGGTTTGAAAATATCCCAGATTATCTGGCAGTGCAGACTCAAATAATCCAGTTTAAAGCAGAACACCTGAGGTCAGATCCTGGGATAAAGGATCTTTCTGGAAGGGCCCACTGTCTCCTTGTGAAGGCAAAAAGTGGTGTATAAATAAGCATAATTATATTGTAGAACACAAATTTGGTTTGAAATTGTTATTTTCTGTTTAATTGTCCAGCTCTTACTTTGAAAGTAGTAGTTCTCCTCCAAAAACTTTGTGTGGCTGCCACAAACTGGTCATAAGAATTCGGCCAATAGGCTGAGCAGTAAACATATTCATGGGTTCCCTGCTGTTATAGTTAGCCTGTTACCCATGCTACAACATGCTTGAAGTCAAAATTTTATTTATTTGCAATTAGAAATAAATGTTTAACAATATATAAAATAAATGTTTAACAATACGGGAGTGTAAAATATAGTCCGCCCCCCCAACAGTCTGAGGAACAGTGAACTGGCCCCCTGTTCAAAAAGTTTGGGGACCCCTGCTCTAGAACATGGCCATATAGCCTGAAAAAACCTACAACAATCCAACAAATGCTTCGTTCAGCAAAGGATAAGAGGGATCCTCTCACTTCTGCAGGAGTCTACTGTATACCATGCAGCTGTGGACAAGTCTACATAGGGACCACCAAACGCAGCATTGCCCAAACATGAGTCAAGGAACATGAAAGGCACTGCAGACTACTTCAACCAGAGAAGTCAGCCATAGCAGAGCACCTGATGAACCAACCTGGACACAGCATATTATTTGAGAACACAGAAATGCTGGATCACTCCAACAACCACCATGTCAGACTACACAGAGAAGCCATTGAAATCCACAAGCATGTGGACAATTTCAACAGAAAGGAGGAAACCATGAAAATGAACAAAATCTGGCTACCAGTATAAAACTCTAAAATTACAACAGCACAACAACAGAGAGGAAACAAACAAGGACATCTAATAACCTCTCAACAAAAGATTGCCAGGCACTGCCAGGCCATCAAATGCTAATCAAGGCGGTCAGTTGAAACATTCACACCTAGCTCCAGAAGACAAGAGTCCTTTGTCCCACCCTGGTCATTCCACAGATATATAAACCCTTTTTCCTAGTTCCAACAGACCTCACTACCTCTGAGGCTGCTTGCCATAGATGCAGGTGAAACGTCAGGAGAAATGCCTCTAGAACATGGCCATATAGCCCGAAAAATGCTACAACAACCCAGTAACCATTCTGTTCTCCCGTCATGAAGTGGTGCTATCTGCCCTACACCTCTGATGGTCATATTCATCAGAGATCCTGCACACACATGCTTAGATGACATTATTTACAATTTAGAGTGGTGGACCTGGAGAAAGTTGTTTGAGGCTTGGGTCTGACAGTTGACTATCCCTGATTGTGACATTATCTATTTCTTAGAAACCCAGGGTGACAAATGCTGCCCTTTTTACTCAATCAGTGCATTCTGGATACTAGGTATTTGGTTGCCATAGCAGCTATACAAGGGACTCCACATTGGTTTAAGATAAGCAGACTTTGGATATAGGTATATGATAACAGAAAACGATGACAATCTATTTTATGGGTATGCTTCTTTTAAAAAAAAATCTAAGATTCCTGATATATTATGTCTGACAGGATAGAAACCTCCCTGTCACAGAGTTTTGACGGGGGGAAAACAGATTAATGTGTTGCTGATTCTCCTTCCTGATCAGCACTTTTGGAAGCTAGTGGGTTTTTTTTCCCAGTTGCTTGCATTATTGTAATCCAATTGTGCTATACACAAAAGCTGGGAATAATGCATTTCTTTCTATTGAATTAGCAATTGCCATTGGATTCAACTGATGAAGAAAAGCATTCTAAAACATGGGAATGTGTGAAATTCAAACTGTTCAGTCCTAATGGAATTAAAAAGTGATGGGTTTCTTTACATTTGCTCTCTTTATTCGTATATTTATTTATTTATTTACAGCTTTTATATTTCTCCCTTCTCACCCCGAAGGGGACTCAGGGTGGATTACAGTGTACACATATATGGCAAACATTCAATGCCAATTTTTGACATACAAACATATACAGACAAACACAGAGACTATTTAACTTTTTCTGGCCGCCAGGGGAGCTGTCGCTTTCATCGTCCATCTGCGACGCTGATGAAGCACTTCCGCATTCCCCGCATGCTTCCCCGCTGGAATGCTTTGCTGGAGTCTTCTTTATGGCCTCATAAATCAGTTAATTTCGCCTCCCCACACTTTAAGGTGGTACCTAATTTTCCTACTTGACAGATGCAACTGTCTTCCGGGTTGCAAAGGTCGACAACAGGCTACACACAATTGGTTGGAAACCCACTCCAACCCGGGCTGGCTTCGAACTCATGACCTTCGAACTCATGACCTTTTGGTCAGAGTGATCTTAATGCAGCTGACACTCAGCCAGCTGCGCCACAATCCTGGTATACTATTCACCAGAAGTTTCTAAGGTTTGGATGGTCACTTCTAATATTATGTAGCTGAACCACAGATACTTTACTTCACTGTTGTAAATCAATATGAAGGTATAATTATATAGTACATTAATAGCTCTGTTTAATCTGCTTATTAGAAGCCCATTACATCTTAAGGTGGTTAAATATTCATAATCTTCACTGCAGTATGTCAGGTTTATCCCTTTCTCCCTCCTCCTTTAAACTTGACTCAGAGGTCTTTCCTCTATTGTATCTGCAAATACTTTTCTGAAAACAATGCAAAATGGTGAAAATGCAATAAATATCAACACTTAGCCATTTAAGTAGGTGAAATGAATTTCAGGGTGTGCTTAAATTGCTTTTCTTCAGAATAGAGTTTAGTTTATTTGTCCCAATAAAATAGATTTTGAGTGGGTGGCATTCTTCAGAAAAACAACCAGCATGGTTTCAATGGATCTGTGAACTGGGAGATACATTATGAATAATGGATTTGTTGTGCTCTTCGACACAGTACCCCAGCAAATACAATCTCATTCTGGTTGTTCTAATAAGCAGCTGCTGAAGTGCAAAATAAAATGTTTGCCAACTATCTAGCCCACCATTGAAACAATTTTCATTCATTTTGTTACTGCAGCAGGTGCGCTGCAGGCAGCTTGACTGGCCATCTCGTCTGCCTTAAAAACAACTTTAAGATTGGACTATATAACTCAAATCTAGAGTAGCAGCTTTTTATTTTCTTCATCTGCTTGTTAGCTCAAATGAAATAAGATGCTCCAAACAAACACATATGGATATAATGTTCATAGTACTGGTCACAGTCAACTGATCTACTACTATGTTGGATCCTTGCTTAAAATAGTGATCTATTAAATTGTTTAAAGCCAGAAGTTGTATTCTAGTTGTCCATCCACCTCATCACATGAAGGAAAATTCAGTGGCAAGTGCCAGTTCAGCTTCCCTTTTGCATGCCCATACCATGATGTACAGCCACTTCCAGTGGGGCTCCATGATAAAAGGGAAAGCGAACTGGCACATGCCACTGGCACAAAAACACAAGAGGCTTCCCGTGTTCAATTGAGATCAACTGGGGGGATGGGGGGAAGAGAGAGAGCTGGGCAGCTGACATGTTCCACTATGGTTGGTGTGATTGGTGAGTCGGGCAATGCAAGGCATGGGGCGATGGATTTCCCATATCCAACGGGCATTACCAGATTTGCCACAATGTATATTATTATTATTATTATTATTATTATTATTATTATTATTAACTTTATTTGTACCCCGCTAACATCTCCTGAAGGACTCGGTGCGGCTTACAAAGGCCAAGGTGCCCAATAAACAACAGCATAACCAATACAACAATAAAACTCATAAAGCAAACCAATAAACATAAAGCAATAACAGTAAAACATTAAAACAATACATCATGACACATTTAAAACTAAGGTCCGGGCCAAATGTAATGAATAAAATTAAAAGTGCTGGACATGACAGGTGAAATGTAAGGATTTTAGGGTAGGTGCGATGTGCAGGCAATCTTAAATCTCTAATAAAGTGCGTTTGGGACATGATGCTGGGAGTTTCCTATTCTGGGAAGGCACACTGGAACAGCCAGGTCTTCAAGCTCTTCCTAAAGACTGCCAACGTTGGGGCTTGTCTGATGTCCTTGGGGAGAGAGTTCCAGAGTTGGGGGGCTACCACAGAGAAGGCCCTGTCCCTCGTCCCCACCAAACGCGCTTGCGACGCAGGTGGGATCGTGAGCAGGGCCTCTCCAGATGATCGGAGGGATCATGTGGGTTCATATATGGAGATGCGGTCACGCAGGTAGGCGGGTCCCAAACCGTTTAGGGCTTTGTAGATGAGCACCTGCACCTTGAATTGGGACTGGAAAATGAACGGCAGCCAATGGAGCTCCTTAAACAGGAGGGTTGACCTCTCTCTGTAAGGAGCACCAGTTAACAACCTGGCCGCCGCCCGTTGGACCAGTTGGAATTTCCAGCCGTTTTCAAGGGCAGCCCCACGTAGAGCGCATTACAGTAGTCCAATCTAGAGGTGACCAAGGCATGGACCACCCCGGCCAGATATGCGAGGTACGGTCGCAGTTGGGCACGAGTCTCAATCTGTTTTTTTATATTTGTTTATCTCAAACGTCCCCTTACTAAACGAATGGCCGTGCATCTAATGAGGTCATGCTGATATATTCATCGATCCATTTGTGCTATTGACACTAGCCTATTAGGGCCACTCCGAGTCTCTCCATACCATGAATGTACTTAAGGCCACTTCTAGTAGGTGGTTACTCCATGATTTAAAAGGGAAAGTGAATTCTTGTCCTCGCCACTCGCCCACAAAAACACCTAGGCGGCTTCCCATGTTTCATTGAGTTATCAACCGGTGGTGGGGGGGGGTGGGTATATTAGGGTTGGTCAATTTCACTAGCCAATCCGCTGGGATCAGAGAGCGCCCTAGGTAATTTTCAATGGTAAGCAAACAGTATTTTGGCGCCCCCCCCCCCCCCCCAACCAATCACTGATATATATTTTCTGTTCATGGGAGTTCTGTGTGCCATATTTGGTTCAATTCCATCATTGGTGGAGTTCAGAATGCTCTTTGATTGTAGGTGAACTATACATCCCAGTAACTACAACTCGCATATGTCAAGGTCTATTTTTCCCCCAAGAGCGCCTCAAGAGCGCCCCTGGGCAAAATCAACTATACTGCGAATGCTTACTTTGGGTAATGGGTTGAGCCGTCCCTGGCTGACACGTTCCTCCATGGGATGGTGTGATGGGTGAGTCGTGCGATGCAAAGCATGGGGCAATGGATTTCCCATATCCAACGGGTATTACCAGATTTGCCACAATGTATAGTGACGCCAACAGCCCATCTAATGAGGTCATTTATGTATTCTGACCATTGTGCTATCACAGTACATTGCCAATGTTTATTAAACCATATTTTGTAGCTTCACCTATTGGTGGAAAAGATTTATTTACTTAGTTTATTTATATCATGCCTTTCTCCCTGAGGAGACTCAAGGTGGCTAACAACCACACACTTTGATCAATTTGAAACAAGGTAAATCCATTTAAAAAAAAAACAATTGAATAGTATTGTGTGTCAGGTTAAAAATACAATTATAACATAATAAATACATGTATTGACCACACAACCTCTGAGGATGCTTGCCATAGATGCAGGTAAAACGTCAGGAGAGAATGCCTCTAGAACATGGCCATACAGCCCGAAAAAACCTACAACAACCCAATTGAAAGATGCTTATACAACCCCCTTGAGTTTCTATATTGGGAGAAGGCTGGGATAAAAATAAAAGTAAATAAATAATTGCACAGCCCAACAAACATTTATTGGTTTTTAGGCTTGTTCTGTGGTTATTTGATGCTCTGATTCAGAAAATTGTACTGGATAGACTGCATTAGCTCTAGTTTCTTAGCTACGGTTATCATGGTTTTCTATTAACAAGTAGATGACAACTAGCATATGTTCTGTAACTCAAAAACTAGAGCTGATAGGGGAAAACTTGTGGCATTTTTGGAATCAGCAGGTCAAATGTACCCAGAAACAGGGATAACATGTGAAGCACCAAAATGTATGTTGGCCAGTGTTATAAGTTCTGTAACAATGACTAGAAATGCAGCTCCTATCACAATATTTAGAGAGCATGGTAGTAAGGAAAGGCAAGAAATTTAGTCCTTTTTATTTATCGTGTCATCAGCAACCATACCATTGTATTACATTTCTAACAGAACAAAACAAACAAACAGATTAAAAAAGCACAAATTTTGCAAACTTGGTAGTTGATTAAATGTCCTTTGACCAGTATCTGGCCACTTGGAGTGCCTCTGGTGTTGCCGCAAGAAGGTCCTCCATTGTGCATGTGGCAGGGCTCAGGTTGCATTGCAGCAGGTGGTCAGTGGTTTGCTCCTCTCCACACTCGCATGTCGTGGATTCCACTTTGTGGCCCCATTTCTTGAGGTTGGCTCTGCATCTCGTGGTGCCAGAGCGCAGTTTGTTCAGTGCCTTCCAAGTTGCCCAGTCTTCTGTGTGCCCAGGAGGGGTGTTCTCTCATCTGGTATCACCCATGGATTGAGGTGCTGGGTTTGAGCCTGCCACTTTTGGACTCTCGCTTGCTGAGGTGTTCCAGCGAGTGTCTCTGTAGATCTAAGAAAACTATTTCTTGATTTAAGTAGTTGACGTGCTGGCTGATACCCAAACAAGGGATGAGCTGGAGATGGCACTGCCTTGGTCCTTTCACTATTGGCTGCTACTTCTCAGTGGATGTCAGGTGGTGCAGTGTAATTTCTCCAGTGGTGTAGGGCGCAGGCACCCTGTGATAATGTAGCATGTCTCATTAAGGGCCACATTCATCCACTGTTTTAGTGTGGTGAGATGTGTTCCACACTGGGCATGCGTACTCAGCAGCAGAGTAGCATAGCACAAGGGCAGATGTCTTCACTGTGTCTGGTTGTGATCCCCAGGTTGTGCCAGTCAGCTTTCGTATGATATTGTTTCTAGCACCCACTTTTTGCTTGATGATCAGGCAATGCTTCTTGTAGGTCAGAGAACGGTCCAGAGTGACTTCCAAGTATTTGGGTGTGCTGCAATGCTCCAGTGGGATTCCTTCCCAGGTGATCCTCAGAGCTCGGGATGCTTGTCTGTTCTTAAGGTGAAAGGCACATGTCTGTGTTTTAGATGGATTAGGGATCAGTTGGTTTTCCCTGTAATAGGCAGTAAGAGCACCTAGAGCTTCGGAGAGCTTCTGTTCAACCATCTCAAAGCTCCCTGCTTGAGCGGTAATGGCACGATCATCAGCATAGATGAAACTCTCTATCCCTTCTGGCAGTGGCTGGTCATTTGTGTAAATGTTGAACATTGATGGAGCGAGTACGCTCCCCTGAGGCAGGCCGTTCTTCTGTTTCCACCATCTGCTTCTCTGGCCCTGGAACTCAACAAAAAAGCTCCTGTTTTTTTAGTCCTGAAACAGCAATAAGCTGAGGCAGTCACCGTTTGCTAAGATGTTGTGTTAGCCAAACCATAGCTCGCAAGTGACATGCAGCTCTTTGGAATATAATGTACATCTTGCAATAACAATAAAAATAGCAATACACTGTATTTCTTACTTGCTTCTGCCCAAGGCTGAAGGTGAGGTAGAACATAGGACATATAAAGCACATTATTTACACATAGATTAAAAACACATAAACATAAGATTATTACACATTTAAATCATTCATACCTATTAAAATGTCAATATTAAATCCATAGTTTAAAACCAAATGGGTAGGTCTGTTGGAAGAGATAGGTGTATAATGCCTTTTTAATTACAAACAACATGTTTAGCTGCTAATTCCCTTTCAGTACGTCTTTCCACAACCTGCAGGTGGCCAACAAAAAGTTCCTCTAGCTGGTGATGTTTGGGTTATAATTGCATTATAAAAAGAAAATTAAAAATGTTCAAACTCTGTAATTATTTACTGCATATAAACTGAGAGATCACTAGATTAAAACCTGATGTTCATGATGCGTAAATATATTAAAGAAAACAAACCTTTATTTAAATGTTAGATTTAAATCAAGGATTAAAGAAATTTGGAATTAGCAAGGATTACAAAGGAATTACGATGGAGAGTGATTGTTTAAATTAAAGTCAAAGATGGAAACAGAAATCTTATTTATTTATTTATTTATTTGCGACATTTATATCCTGCTCTTCGAAGGGGACTCAGAGTGGCTTACAAGTTATATGTAGGTAAAGATAGTCCCCTGACATTAAGTCCAGTCATGTCTGACTCTGGGGTGTGGTGCTCATCTCCATTTCTAAGCCGAAGAGCCGGGGTTGTCCATAGACACCTCCAAGGTCATGTGGCTGGCATGACTGCATGGAGCACCGTTATCTTCCCGCCGGAGAAGATAACCTATTGATCTACTCACATTTGCATGTTTTCAAACTGCTAGGCTGGCAGAAGCTAGTGCTGACAGCGAAAGCTCACTCCGCTCCCCGGAATCGAACCTATGACCTTTCAGTCAACAAACTCAGTGCTTTAACCCACTGCGCCACCGGGGGCACACAAGTTATATGTACATGCAATATATTATATTATTAGCATAGCACAATTTTGGTATTCTTTATTGCTATATTGTACCATACCACTATACTGCAATATTATTAGCAAAATTACATTAAATATATAATATGTGATTATTATTATATTTGTATTTATTTATTTATTTTGTGTGGATCTGAAACTGATCCACTGATGAAGTACTTCCTCATTCCCCGCATGCTTTTTGCCGGAGTGCTTTGTGGAGTCTTTTTTATGGCCTCATAAATTTTGTTAAATTAGCCTCCCCACATATGTGGTACCTAATTTTCCTACTTGACAGATGCAACTGTCTTTTGGGTTGCAAAGGTCGACAACAAGCTACACAATTGGTCGGAAGCTTACTCCAACTCAGGCGGGCTTCGAACTCATGACCTTGTGGTCAGAAGTGATCTTAATGCATCTGACACTCAGACAACTGTGCCACAGTCCCAGTGCTTAAGTGGAGTATTTTGCATTTGTCACTGTTGAACTTCATTTTGTTAGTTTTTCCCCATTTCTCTAATCTAAAGTTTTGCAGCACTTTTCAAATATGTCAGCAATTTAGACAACTGGCTTGATGCAGAGCTCAAAGCTAAGACATGACATCAAGATTGACTCTTTTATCCTATTCGGTATAATGGGACACAAATAACCCAGCATTCCATTAAATGCACTGCCTTTGATCATTACGTATGATTTTCTTTCAAAATCCTTGGTAAGAAAAATTCTGTACAAAGTACAAAAGCATACAAATTGCAATACATGCTTCCTTGTTCATTTGAGATAGTAGAATCTTGATACAAAAACAGTTTTGAGTGGAAAGTGTTTGCAAGAGGCCAGAATGCATGCTTGTACCAAATGTTACCATCTACATTTTCAGAAAGCATTAAAGCCAATATATCTATATAAATAAAAATGTAATGTTCGTTTGTGGGATTAACAGAATTCAAAAACCACTGGGCGAATTGACACCAAATTTGGACACAAGACACCTAACAACCCAATGTATGCCCTTCACTCAAAAACAATTGATTTTGTCATTTGGGAGTTGGAGTTGCTGGGATTTATAGTTCACCTACAATCAAAGAGCATTCTGAACCTCACCAACGATGGCATTGAACCAAACTTGGCACACAGTTCTCCCATGACCAACAGAAAACACTAGAAGGGTTTGGTGGGCAGTGTCCTTTGTTTTTGGAGTTGTAATTCACTTACATCCAGAGATCACTGTGGACTAAAACAATGATGGATCTGGACCAAACTCTACATGAATACTCAATATGCCCAAATGTAAACACTGGTGGAGTTTGGGGAAAATAGAATCTTGACATTTGGGAGTTGTAGTTGCTGGGATTTACAGTTCACCTTCAATCACAGAGTATTCTGAACCAACGATAGAACTGGGCTGAACTTCCCACACAGAACCCCCATGTGGGCCACAGAAATGCGTGGCAGGGGACGGCTAGTTATCACATAACTTTGTTACGGCTTCTGGAAGAACTTTCTTGCTCAATAGTTTGAGGACAACTGTGGGAAACTCATACTCATTTTCCAGCTAATCAAAGATGAGCATGTATGACTTTTATAAGACATACTTGTAAAGGAGAGAAGACATGACTTTCAGCTATGCTGGAAAAAATCATTTGGCAGCACACAATTTTATGCAAAGTTTCTCCTTTCTGAATTCTCAGTGGGGGAAAAAGATCCATCTCTGAAGAATGCCTGGAGCTAAAAAAGCTAGAATTGAAATGAGTAGAATTGATAAATATGGGAGCATTCATTACAACAGTCTTTCCTTTCGACAGCAAATGACCAGCTCATCTCATTTCAAACTGGAATACATTACAGTTTGCAATGATTTGAGGACTCCAGTAGCTAGCTACCACTAACCATGTACAGCTTCTGAATAAGAAATGGGTAGCTTTGTGTCACTCCGCTTTTATAAACAGTGAAGCTATTTGAGATTGTATTTCATGCAGCATTGTGTTGCTTTGAATGAAACCATACCACTGGAAGACATAACAAAGGGTGTGTACGCAAAATGTGACTTGACTGGTGCTGACAAACTGTGGCTGTGGTGATTGAAATACTCAGCCTTAATGAACACTGTTGTCTACACTGAATATATTACAACTCCTGGCACCCTGTAAATCTTTCCCTCTTTCTCTCTGCCATCACAATTTTCATTTTGAATGCAGTGAATGATAAATGCTCTCTAAAGAAAGGCATGGAAAAGGGGAGGAATGGAACTAGTAAGAATACATAAAGCCCCCTTCTAAACTATCATACACTGCAATTTCGAACTGCATCATATGGTCAGTGTAGACTCATATAATGCAGTTAACTGAACTGAATTGTATTATATGACCCTACTCTGATCATATAAAACTTCATCATATGACTGTGTGGATGGGACCTAAAATCTAAATATCACAGAATCAATAATAAAGATACCAATAAAGATACCAAATCAATAATAAAGATACCAGATGCATCAATGTTACCACTAGCACCACTCAATGCAAATGCCCTCTTTTGAACAGGTCCATCACTGACAGAGCTGCTCCAACAGATGTACAGTCTGCTGCCACCAGAAAGTAGTCAACAATTCCGGAATACAAAGAGTCACTATAGTGATTTCTATGCCTTTGCATTCAAATGTTTATTCACTGTTTCCATCCCTTATTTATTCAATAATAACTATTATGTTTTGGAGTGCAAAATAAAATCTGCATCTTGGCCTCACGTAACATGCTATCTTCTCCATAGCACCTGCAGGTTGTGTGGGCTAAATCTATCATTCAAATATCAACAGAGCAAAAAAACTGGGTTTGTAGGCATATGCTCCTGCAGATTAATTAGATGACAGGGTTGTTGTAGGTTTTCCGGGCTATATGGCCATGTTCTAGAGGCATTTTCTCCTGATGTTTCACCTGCATCTATGGAAAGCATCCTCAGAGGTAGTGAGGTCTGTTGGAAATAGGAAAATGGGTTTATATATCTGTGGAAAGACCAGGGTGGGACAAAGGACTTTTGTCTGCTGGAGCTAGGTGTGAATGTTTCAACTGACCACCTTGATTAGCATTTAATGGCTTGGAAGTGCCTGGGGGAATCTTTCTTTGAGAGGTGATTTGATATTTACTCTCTGTTGTTTTGCTGTTGTAATTTTTGAGTTTTTAATACTGGTAGCCAGATTTTGTTCATTTTCATGGTTTCTTCCTTTCTGTTGAAATTGTCCACATACTTGTGGATTTCAATGGCTTCTCTGTGTAGTCTGACATGGTGGTTGTGAGAGTGGTCCAGCATTTCTGTGTTCTCAAATAATATGCTGTGCAGCTAACTAGCATAGCAGAGCACCTGATGAACCAACCTGGACACAGCATATTATTTGAGAACACAGAAATGCTGGACCACTCTCACAACCACCATGTCAGACTATACAGAGAAGCCATTGAAATCCACAAGCATGTGGACAATTTCAACAGAAAGGAAGAAACCATGAAAATGAACAAAATCTGGCTACCAGTATTAAAAAACTCAAAAATTACAACAGCAAAACAACAGAGAGTAAACAATCAGGCACATCAAATCACCTCTCAAAGAAAGATTCCCCCAGGCACTTCCAAGCCATTAAATGCTAATCAAGGTGGTCAGTTGAAACATTCACACCTAGCTCCAGCAGACAAAAGTCTTTTGTCCCACCCTGGTCATTCCACAGATATATAAACCCATTTTCCTACTTCCAACAGACCTCACTACCTCTGAGGATGCTTGCCATAGATGCAGGCGAAACGTCAGGAGAGAATGCCTCTAGAACATGGCCATATAGCCCAGAAAAAAAACCTACAACAACCCAGTGATTCCGGCCATGAAAGCCTTCGACAATACAATTAGATGACAACTCTGAAAGACCTTCAAGGTCTTCTGGGTCAGAGTCCACTGGTACATCTTGTAATTCCTTGCTGTCATAAATCAGAGTAAAAAGCTGGAGTAAAAATTGTGTGATTCTTATTTCTCTAAGACTGATTTTAATTCAGTTAGTTTCTTGAGTACAGGTTCAAAGAGATCAATGGGTGACTCTCCCTCCACCACCACAAAAAGCCCAGGCCGTAGAGCTCCTTCTGGAGGCACACCGAGAATATGACAGACCTCAAACCTCAGTCAGTCATAGCATACCCATATTCTACATCTGATTGATTCCAAAACTCTATTGTATAAGGAAGATGAAAATCAATTTCTCAAACTGAAAGTGTTAGTGTCGTTTTGCTTTATATTCAGTATATGCAGTTTGTGCTACTGAGCAAGATAACTGGAGGTCTTTGTCAGAACTAAGTGGAGACTGATTTGCATTTCACATATAATTCCTTCCATCTCAAAGAAATGTATAATTGCAATTAATCTTGCTTGTCATAATGACTTTGACAGCCTTGGATTTATGGACAAGAAAACCAATCTTCACCCAGTTTGGAGAGCTAGTAATATGTATGTAGCTATATATTTGCAATCTTTGTTACACTTATGAATAATAAAATGATGGTGACTGTTCCCACCCTACTTTTTGTCAAAGCTTTTCATAGAATCATAGAATCAAAGAGTTGGAAGAGACCTCATGGGCCATCCAGTCCAACCCCATTCTGCCAAGAAGCAGGTTACTGCATTTAAAGCACCCCTGACAGATGGCCATTCAGCCTCTGTTTAAAAGCTTCCAAAGAAGGAGCCTCCACCACACTCCGGGGCAGAGAGTTCCACTGCTGAACGGCTCTCACAGTCAGGAAGTTCTTCCTAATGTTCAGATGGAATCTCTCTTGTAGTTTGAAGCCATTGTTCCATTGCGTCCTAGTCTCCAGGGAAGCAGAAAAACAAGCTTGCTCCCTCCTCCCTGTGGCTTCCTCTCACATATTTATACATGGCTATCATATCTCCTCTCAGCCTTCTCTTCTTCAGGCTAAACATGCCCAGCTCCTTAAGCCGCTCCTCATAGGGCATGTTCTCCAGACCTTTTATCATTTTAGTCGCTCTCCTCTGGACATATTCCAGCTTGTCAATATCTCTCTTGAATTGAGAGATATTGACAATTTAATTTTTTTCCTTGTGTGGTTATTAGGGAGAGATTTCTACTCTAAGGCTCTTCTTATTGTTAAATGCACTCTCATCCTCAAGCTAAGAAGGTGAAATAAAAAGAACATCTCCTTTGAGTGATAAAAATGGTGCCCTTTTCACACAAGAATCATGTGATTTGCTTGCTAAATTAAATGCAAAATGTCTGTGAGTAACACTAAAAACTCAAATCCAAGTTCACCCATAAATCCTCTCAACAACAAGACAAATTAATCTGTTCTTTCTAGTTCTATAATCAGAGTGCTGTACACAAACTAAAAAAAATGAATCAGATGGTTGTAATTGAGCCTCAGGGTAAATGGAATACAAATACTTATGTTATTTATAAATTTTAAATTCTTACTCCATCCTACTGCCAAAACATAGGCCTTCAAGGCATTTCAAACAAGTAATAAAAGAAGTGTAGAATCTAATCCCCTGGGACTGGAAATGTTTTTAATTTTGAATTTCTGCAAGGATTCCAGAATAATGTGTGTGTGTGTGTGTGTGTGTGTGTGTGTGTACACAAACACACAAACTAAAAGATAGGTTGGAGATGGGACCCAAATCTAAATATGAAATTATGTTATGTTTCATATACACTCTATACATATTGCCTGAAAGTGATTTTATGCAGAATATCTCTAATAAATCTGTAAGGGGCATCCAACGGGACAGCAAAACTCAAAAAAACCCCAACGGAAATTAACCAAAATTCCCATGCACATACCTCAACCCACAAGGTACAAACAAACCGAATCAAAATGAAAAACAACACAACAACACACTCACAAAAGGACAAAACAACAGAGCATGCGCAATGGCACCCAGCTGCAAGTTCCCTGGCGCGCGCACATGGCCTGCCGGCCAACGCTCCCTCCGTGCAAGCCACGACCCCATCCTCCGTGCTCCTTCACTCCCCCCCCGCCGCACACACACACACAACCCAACGCTCCTTCACTCCCCCCCCGCGCACACACACACACAACCCAACGCTCCTTCACTCCCCCCGCTGCACACACACACAACCCAACGCTCCTTCACTCCCCCCCGCTGCACACACACACACAACCCAACGCTCCTTCACTCCCCCCCGCTGCACACACACACACAACCCAACGCTCCTTCACCCCCCCCGCTGCACACACACACACAACCCAACGCTCCTTCACTCCCCCCGCTGCACACACACACACAACCTAACGTCCTTCACTCCCCCCCGCTGCACACACACACACAACCCAACGCTCCTTCCCTCCCCCCCCTGCACACACACACACAACCCAACGCTCCTTCACTCCCCCCGCTGCACACACACACACACAACCCAACGCTCCTTCACTCCCCCCGCTGCACACACACACACACACAACCCAACGCTCCTTCACTCCCCCCCGCTGCACGCACACACAAATGCAAGGACTTAGAGATACATCTTTGCTTGATATACAGCAGAAACAAAGGAAGAAAGGGATGGTACCACAAAGTTGGACCTTTCATCATACATCCTTCTTTGCTATATATTATGTTTTCACGTCTGCCTTTCTTTCTAAATGAGAAAACAGTTAAAATAAATTACTGAAAGAGTGACAGGAGTATAGTATTGTCACATTAGCCATGAGCATTTGACCATGAGGCAGTTTCTGTGGCACAACATTTAATAAATGTGTTCAATGAACTGAAAATGGCTGCATTTCCAATCTCTGATACACTGCTTAGCAAAAACACTATTGGACACAATCCAAAGAATTGTGTGACTAGCTCCATAATCCCGGTGGTGCTTTTATCATATTTAGCCCCCTTTCCAGCAGCTCTCCTTCACAGTTCGTGTTTCTGTTTTGACTCACAAGTCCAAGACAGATTAGAGAGCAGTGTTAAAGGAAAGAATGAGAAGAACCACTACCGATGCACAAAATCCTTCCAAGGGATTGCAGCCAATGCACAGTATGCCTAGACAATGCTAATCATTGACATGCAAAACATATTTTTGCTATATATCTTCATATTTAGTGAGTGAAAGGCTTTAGTGAGTTATTTTGGTATGAGCATCTATGCCCTAGAGACCATGTCACACTAAGTGCGTTGCTGTTATTTGCCATCCATCTGATAGTGATCCCATGAATGGAACCATGGAAATCCGCAAGTCACACAAATTTTGGACAAAGCTTGTTAAGACGAATCCTGTGATAGTTTCACTTTGTGGTCACCATATATCAGAAAGCACTTTAAAGGTACATGACACCATGAATGAGACACAAACCAGAGCCCAAGTCATCAAATGTTCTGTTCACATCTTACAAACACAGGGCAATTGTTGTTGTTTTTGTTGTTGAATCAATCTATCTGCAGCCTGATCTTCCTCTTTTCCTCGTGCCTTTTACTATACCACTTTTTATAGTATTTTCCAGTGAGTCATATTGTTGTATATGTCCATAGTATGACAGTCATTTTCAATTTTCATCACAGTACAAGGCTGATTTGCAGTAAGACCCATTCCTTCATCTTTTTTTTTTTTTGGCGATCCATGGTGTCCACAAAATTGTTATCCAGCGCCACATTTAAAATTACTTTAATAAAATAAAATGACTTTTAATATATTTTTAAAGAGTTTACGAGAAAAGAAACTAGGGAAATTAGAAACACAATGTTGAGTAATATGTTAGAAGTATGGAACAAATATAGAGAATGTTAATAATGGATAGTTCAGTAATAATCCCAATTGTAATGGAAAAGAAATTTCCATTTTTTTAAACAAAAGTAATGGATAAAACGTTAAGGGAAAAAAACTTAGACAAAACGGGATTGGATAAAAGTGGGAATGATAATGGAAGAATTTAGAGAAATAAAATTGACATGGTTTAATTGTATACAATTAGAACAATGGTTTAAAAACTGGGTAAAAAATAATAAAAACGGAAGTAAGCTTAACCAATTCGAACAAATAATACAAAATGGAAGGGGTGTAGAGGAGCATGAAAATTTGAAAGGAATAACTAGTAAAGTATATAAGATAATAACTGAAATAAAGGAAGGAAAAACAAAAAAACAACACCCTTAAGGAGGTCTGGGAAGAAGATTTAGGGATAAAAATAAATGAAACAGAGTGGCAACAATTATGGAGACAAAGACATCTAAAGAATTTATCAATACGGGTTAAAGAAAATTACTATAAGTTAATATGGAAATGGTACCTTACACCAGTAAGAATAGCAAATATAAATAAAAACTACTTAAAAATGCTGGAGAGGATGCCAAGAATCAGGAATATTTGTGGTGGCAATGTAAATATGTAAATAATTTGGGGGGGGAGAGTATTTAGAGAAATAGAGGATATAATGAACATTAAAATAGAAAGAAGTGCTAGTATAGCTTTATTATAATAATAAACAATTGAAAAAATAGGATAAAGATGTGATAACAAACTTATTAAGAATAGCAAGACTGCTTATAGCAAGGAATTGGAAAAGAGAAATAAATATACAAATAGAACAGTGGTATAAGGAAGTATGGAAATCAGCAATAAATGATAAGCTGACATGTATATTAAAAGTTAAAAGAGGTACATGGAAACAAAGTGATTTTGATGAAATATGGAGAAAATTTATTGAAAAAGTATTTAAAAAGAAAGAAGGAAAGTTACCGCCACAAGAAGGACTGAAATATTGGACAGATGATATGTAAAAGCTGTGGCTTGGGAGGGGCGGGGGCACAGTGGTGAGGGATAGATAATATGTATAAGCAGAAAAATAACCGTAGATTGCAAAAGTTAAAGTATTATAGATTGTATTGAATAATATGAATCTGTTGTAAAATAAACAATGTATAAAAAATGAAATGATTTTAATAAAAAAATAAAATAAATAAAACTTTATTTATATACTGCTCCATTTCCCCGAGGGGACTCAGAGCGGTTTCCAAGTAACATCATCAATAGATACAGAGCAAACATAAGATTAACAAAACAATATAAGCATAAAATTTCTGTCAGGTTCCTTGATTATCCAGTTTTCATCTAGGCTATGGCATTTAAGTACTACAGCCTAGTTGCTTCCTATTCTTTCATTTAATGATATGTTTTAACAATTGAGGATCTCATGTAACTCCTTCATGGCTGCTCTTCCACAAAAGCTTTTACCATCTATATAAATAAAAATGTAATGTTCGTTTGTGGTATTCACAGAACTCAAAAACCCCTGGGGCAATTGGCACCAAATTTGGACACGATACACCTAACAACCCAATGTATGTTCTCCACTAAAAAAAAACCACGAAAACAAAAAGCAGAAAGGACTTCTGAACTGCATGTCCACAAAGGAGAAATTGCTTGTCTACAAAGAGACCCATGGCCACGCCCCTCGTCCTCCTTGTGGGGAAACAGCCGTTAAAGCATTAGGAGCCAGGCGCGCATGCATGCCCCCCCCCCACATTTTGGTAGATAAAGAGAGTGGGCACCATGGGAGTGGAGGGGGAGGCTTGCCGCAATGAAGCCCCTTCTCTTTCCCTGCTCTGCCAGGAGGGCGGTCTCTTCCTCCTCCTTCTCCTCCTCCTCCACCACCACCACCTTTCCCTGTTGAAAGAGGCCGGTGGGTGGGGGAGGGACTTTCTGTAGACCTTTCTTTTTTAACTCTTTCCTTTCTGTCTGACCTGCTTGCCTGTCTCCGGAAACACGGAGCACACATTTAACACACACACACACACACAGGAGGTAGCTGCCTCTACCACACTCCACCCGAAAGGACTCCCTTCCCTTCTTTCCTCCCTCCTTTTCTTTCCTTTTCTTCCTTCCCCTTCCTTTCCTCCCCTCCTCCTTCCTTCCTGTCCCTCTCTCCTTCCTTCTCCTTCCTTTCCTTCTTTCCCTCCTTCCATTCCTTCCTGTCCCTCCTTTCTTCTCCTTTCCTTCTTTTCCTTCTTCCCTCCCTTCCTTTCCTCCTTCTTTCCCTTTCTTCATTTCCTTCCCCTTCATTTCCTTCTCTTCCTCCTTTCTTCACCCCCTCCTTCCTTTCCCTCCTTCCTTTCCTTCCTGTCCCTCCTTTCTTTTCCTTCCCTTCTTTCCCTCCTTCCTTCCTTCTTCCTTTACTTCTTTCTATGTAAGATATAAATACAATATTTTATATATTGTTATATAGATTACTATATAATACAAATTAAATGGAAGAGACAGTCAAGAAGTAACGAGGGGAAGAGGGGAAGGAAGGAGGGAAAGGGGGAAGGAAGGAAGGAGACAAGGAGGGAGGGAAAGAAGAAAGGAAACGAAGAAAGATAGAGAAGCAAGGAAGGAGAGAAGGAAATAAAAAAGTGAAAGGAAAAAGAGAGGGAAAGAAGGAGAGAAGGAACAAAAGACAGGGATGGATGGATGGATGGATGGATGGATGGAAGGAAGGAAGGAAGGAAGGAAGGAAGGAAGGAGTGAAGGAAGGATGCAACCAAAGAGCAAAGAAGGGGGGAAAGAAACAGGTAGAGATGGAAGAAAGAAGAGAAATAGGAGGGGAAAGAAATAGAGGAAAGGAAGGGAAGGAAGGAAAGAAAGAGGGAGGGAAGTTTGGCCACAGCAACACGTGGCGGGTACAGCTAGTTAACATGAATAAAATACATGAAAAAACTCAAAATTCACATTTTATTTCAAGAGCAACAACACAAGAAATCGTGAACATTTTTACACCTTTGGAGTCTATAATGAAGGCTGTCCCAGAACATTAGTTTTAGGCCAAAGATACATAAGAATGCTATCAAAAAAAGAATCTGATTTGAATTATTTTCTTCCTAAACTGTAATAATGAATAATGTAACAAATTATTCTTGTTTTTCTGAAGCATTTAATTCATCATATTTTAAGAAATCCTTATTTAGATTTGCTTAATACACTACAGCAATGAAACTGCGTGCCTTCCTTCCTTCTGCATTACTCGACCTAGTCTTCTTCAACTTTTGATATGATACTATATTTCTATGTGAGTATAGTTAGCTCTAACTCTGATTGGAGTGTCTCAGCAATGTTGCAGTGCTAATATTTTATCTTCTCTGTGTCTGTAGTGTGTGTTTCAGTTCTGTGTGTCATCCCTACTAATACCACTAAGGTTGAGCATAAGGGTCCACTCTATCTGATTGGTCTGAGGTCTGATCAGAGCACGTCCAACATTTCTGCAATCCTTCTTTAGCACCCACTTACAGAGAAATATTCCATATGAAGTTGCATCTGGAGCCATCTGATCATCAGATTCAACCCCTTCAAAAGCAAAACACAACCTTTAAATCAGCTATCTGCTGATGAGCTACTGAAGAAAGGAGGGCATGGCAGCTCAAGCTTAAAGTAAATTCACTCCTTCCTTGCCACAATTTCACTTGCTTTCTTCCTTGGGAAATGTGAATTGGAACACTGAATACTAGACGAGCCCCAGTTACAAAAACAAGAAAGTGAAAATTGGAAGTGCCAATGCTGTCAGACTGGTACTGTCAAAAGCAATGTTGAAGATGCTGCAAATGCTGAAAAGCACATTCCCTATTGAGATCTGCTCAAGTCAGCAACACTCGGTTCGGTACCTAGGACACTTCCTCTAGTGAATTTATGTCAAAGTTTTATCCTCCACCATCTGGGTTTCTAATTGTATTTTCAAAGTAATTTTATTGCCCGTATTGCTATAACAAGCTTTTGTACAAACAAACATAATGAAACATGTCTCCATGGTGTATAACAAGCCTTATAAGTATTATTTATTAAGTTTTAAAATCTAGCTGAAAACACTCTTGGAATTCCATTAGAAAGATTGCCAGACTGCTATATTCAAAAGCGAAATCTTTGTACCTGTTTCACAGTTATGATTAGTTTTGGTGAAACCTCAGAAGACTGTATATAGCCACAGCTAATCAGAGGTTTAACCTCTCACATAAATCAACAGAACTGTCAACTGGTGAACTTTGGAGGATTGCATTCTTTGTTTCCATTTTTTTATGTTGCCTGAGCTACTTGTAGTGTACCATAGCTCACAGGAATAGATGCAGTTCAAGTATTGTCACTTTAATCACTGTTTAGGTACACGGAGGGAGCTCTAAATACTCTGCTCCTGAACGTTTGTCACTGTGCTGTAAAAAAAGGTAATCAAGGTTATAACCCCACCAGACGTTCAAGAAAAGCTATGGCTTCTTGATTTTTTTAAATGACATGGTGGGGGGAGAGGATTGAAAAACCTGGAAAAATGAACTGTGAAATATTTTGTTTCACTCTCCTTAAATTATTTGTAAACACACAGAGGACTTGCTGTTGGAAAGGATTTTTTTTAGTGGTGTACAACATAGGACACTTTCTGGTGAGTGTCCTGGTATTCATGCTAAGAAAGCACCCTAGAATTCTACTAAGCATCTCCTTAAAACATACTAGCAAAGCATTTGCATGAATACCTTTGCTTTCTGATTGTTTCAGATTCCTTTGAATCTGAACTCTCCTTTCAAGCTCAGTTAAGACCCTAGACCAGGGGTCCTCAAACTAAGGCTCGAGGGCTGGATACGGCCCTCCAAGGTCGTTTACCTGGCTCTTGTTCAGGGTCAACCTAAGTCTGAAACAACTTGAAAGCACACAACAACAGCAACAACAACAATCCTATCTTATCAGCCAAAAGCAGGCCCACACTTCCTATTGAAATACTAATAATTTTATATTTGTTACAACTGTTCTTCATTTTAATTATTATATTGTTTTAAAGTAGGTTTTTTTAACATATAAGATATGTGCAGTGCGCTTAGGAATTCATTCTTTTTTTTTTCAAATTATAATCCGGCCCTCCAACAGTTTGAGGGACTATGACCTGGTCCTCTGTTTAAAAAGTTTGAGAGCCCCTGCTCTAGACATTGTCCCCACCCTAACAATACAACTCAGGACAAAAAAATGAATTTGAAATAGCAACTCCAGGTCACTTTGGATCAATTTGAGAAGCCCATGTGCCTCTAATGTGACTGTCTTAGTGTTCAATGGGCTTCAAATAACCTCCCTTTCTCCAACATAAAACCCAAACTGGTGTGCTTGTACAGATACCACCTCCTGCTGGAAAACGGCAGCAAGCTGCCTCTCAGCAAGCTGCCTCTCACTGGAGACAAATTAGTCAAATGTCTACTTGTGTTTCTGTATTAGTTTCAAGTAATGAGATCATATAGATTAGCAGTGCCCTGATACAGAATCAGATAGAAGAGCTGGTGGTAAAACATTATTGATATAAACCCGCAACTGTAAATCCTGAAGTTTGATCTTGAATTGCATACTAAAAGTGAAACATTATCTTCTAAACTGTGCTTATTTACACAAAGACAGCACCTCTAAAAATAAGTGACATATGATTTGATAGCTTCAGCACATTCCAATTTCATAATCAAATTAATGCTGTGAAGAATTTAATGATTTGTGTTGATGGTTACATGGATCATAAGAAACACCAGCTATGAAAGCCTTCTTAAGTATCAAGAGCATATGCAAATAGAGCAAATAGTCTCAATTTTTGTTTAATGAGAAAAAAGCAAGTTTCTTGGTAGGGATTGGCTATAATTTTTTTATTTTTCATTCATCATGAATTCCCGCTAATAGTCTTCATCTTAATAAGAAAGCACCAGTACGTATAAATAAAAGCCTTTATAAATTCTGTGCTCTGGGCAGCAGACCAAGATAACACTTTTTTTACTGAATTGTACATTAAGTAAATTTTGTAGAAGCTTAAAGTGCTTTCTCTGTGGCCATTGGAAGAAGATTGGAAGGTGTCAGACATATGCACAACAATTAAGAATTTTTTTGTGTGTGTGTCAGGAGCGACTTGAGAAACTACAAGTTGCTTTTAGTGTGAGAGAATTGGCCGTCTCCATGCACGTTGATCAGGGGATGGCCAGATGATTAATGCTTTACCATCCTCGTGGAAGGCTTCTCTCATGTCCTACATGGGGAGCTGGAGCTGACAGATGGAGCTCATCTACACTCTCCACAGATTCGAACCTCCAACCTGCTGGTCTTCAGTCCTGCCAGCACAACAGTTTAACCCATTGTGCCACCGAGGGCTCCAATTAAAAAGTCAAAAAGAACTTTTAACACTATTAACACTTTTTTAAAAAAAAACTTATTTGTAATTGTTTACGCCATGGGATATTTTAGAACCTCAATGAGATAATGTAATGCAGAATATAAAAATCTGCAATGGCCAAAAAAAGTCAGATTGGTTCCACAATGCTCACATTCAGAAAACATATGTTCTCATCTTGTTTTCAGTAATCAGAATATAAATAAAGTGTTGTTGTTGTTGCTATTATTATTATTAATAATAATAATAATAATAATAATAATAATAATAGTTAAGTAACTGCATTCAATGGGCTGACAAGTCAACACCTGGTTAGGTGAAAATTTTTATGAATGGAAGTGAAAATATGGGAATGTCATTTGACAATGTACATCTGACAAATGCCATGAACTTTTAAGAAACTGGGAAGAAAGAGAGGAGACAGAAAGATCAGAAATAGGCTACCGTTGTTTAGGTGGATTATTATTACTAAGACAGATAACTGTAAACCTTGCAGATTACACCAACCCTTTCCAGGTTATATTAAACCTGTCTGAAGCAGAATGAAATTGGTGGATTTGCAACAATATCTTAAATTTCAGTAACCTTGTCAGTTTTCTTTATCCAACACTTCGTGGGTTTATTTTTTCTTCCTTTCTTTAACTGTTGTATCTTCACACATTATGCTTTATTTTGTCTTATCTGTAATATTTTACAGATATTATTAATTATATGATTGCGTGTGCAAAGCAACCAATGCTCCGTCCCCAGAAGCACAACACCCAGCACATGAGTTTGGGATGACAAAGGCCACAATTTATTTATTGTTTACAGCTGAAAATAGGGTTGGCAGACATGTGTGGGTCCTGGATTGCTATATTGGCCACCCTGAATCCTGGACTGACGACACCACAGAGGTGCCTCAAAATAGAATTTGGAGGGCACATCCAAGCTACAGATGGCCCAACCAAAAGGGAAGGGGGACATAGGACAGGTACTTGTTCAACACTGCTCTAGGTCCCTATTTTTACTACAATCTGAATCCTCCATTGAGAGAGAACAAGCCAAAACCAGATCCAGGGTCCATGCCAATCACCACAAAAGGAGACCCCCTCAAAAGATGGGGGGCACCTGCTACCAACCCTCAAACAGCCTTAACCAATGAGACAGCAGCAGCTGCAATCTCGCTGAGTTTTTCTCTGTTGATCAAGCTTTATGCTGATGAGTTAATTTTAATAAAAACTGAGCTGGACCCCCCTCCCCCCCAATGCTCGGTTTGCACCTATTATTTTTAAGGTAGCTATTATCATGTTATATAATGTGTCTAATAAATGTTTCTTCAAGTTTATGTTTATTTTTTCATTCTGTGATTATTAACTAATATTGCATTCTATGATGTTAGCCTTTTTAAAGGTTTAAAGGCTCTAAATAATTGGTTTCAATATCCCTAAATAAATTAAAGACACATTTTCTAGAGTCACCCCCAACTACTTGCTTTGGTCTAAAATTTACCCTAGCTATTTTTATTTAAGTATATGAATTTATAGATGAAAGAAACAATCACATACCTGTTCAGGTCCCACACTTTGCTAGTTTTATCCATAGATGCAGAAGCCACAAAATTTCCACATGAATGCCAGGAACAATCCCATGCTGCATAGCTGTGCCCCTCTAAAGTCAATACACATCCTCCCTTTGCAAAGTCCCAGATCCGGACTGTTGTATCTCCACTTGAAGTGACAAGTTTTGTCCCACTGTTAAAAATAAAAATTCTGAATTACAAATTTGCATATTCTAAGTTTAAACCTAGCAGACCAAATATGAATCTCTATAGTTTCTATCTTTTTGCAGCATTGTAAACATTTATATGTTTTAAACTCTCATTTGACTACTTAAGAGAAGCTATTCTATCACAAACCTCCTTGAAAATGCAACAAAAATAGTGTTAAAATAGTATTTTTCTTATTTCTGATACTTTAATAATCACAAAATGTTTTTTATTGAAGTATTTATAAAAAAAATACTTCTACTTTTTATCAATTACCTTAAATCATCTTCACAAATCCAAACTTTTTATAAAAAGTTCAAATTAACATCTCCAACGTTTTCATAACCCATAAAGGGATACCTGGAAAACCAAGCCATTATCTCACAAGGCCTCCAGTTTTTGAGTGGACAACAATTTTTTTTCTGGTAAAGATTTCAGAAAACTACAAGAAAGGAGATTCCATCTGAACATGAGGAAGAACTTCCTGACTGTGAGAGCCGTTCAGTAGTGGAACTCTCTGCCCCGGAGTGTGGTGGAGGCTCCTTCTTTGGAAGCTTTTAAACAGAGGCTGGGCGGCCATCTGTCAGGGGTGCTTTGAATGCAATATTCTTGCTTCTTGGCAGGGGGTTGGACTGGATGGCCCATGAGGTCTCTTCCAACTCTATGATTCTATGATTCAACTCCCACAATTCCTTACAGCCAGTAAGTTGGCTGGGATTTCTGGGAGTTGAAGTCCAAAACACCAGGAGGGCCGAAATTTGTCCATGGCTGCTCTAGTGTGATGAGGTCCAATGCCTCTGATTATCAGCTACCTCCAATTAATAATTTTGTTAAGAGTATTTTCAAGATACTGACATACATTCTTTTTCTGTCTTTGGGAATTTGAATATTGTTTCCCTTGATATTGCATTTATAAACCCTCCTGGGAAGTATACACAAACCCTAGTGATTCTAATTCAGATCAGAAAATACTCCCCAGATTAATTTGCTCAGTACTAGATTTGTTTATCTACCAGGAAGAGGGTTAAATGAGTTTAACAAATCTGGGGGTGAGATGGAGCAGAGCTAAACAACGCAAGAATACATTTTGCAAATGCATTTGTTCCCCTCAAAGATTACTCCTTGTGATTTTTCAGTGGGCACTTGAAAGACATGAAACAAAGCAAATAGATTGTTTGTGAAATGCTTCTCTCCCAATGTTTGCATTTTCAAGAATTCATTTTGAAATAAAAAATTGCTTTCTTGCACTAGAAGTGGCATTTCTGATGAAAGAAAAAAATAATGCAAGAACAAAAAGCCTTTACGTTTTCTATTCTCATCTCGAGACAGAAAAAAAAGCTATAGCCTCTAGTTAAAGTTGTGTTCAGCCAGGGATATATATTCACAGTGGAAAGCACCGAGATGACAATATTAAGCTTCATATGGAACATCCTCTACATTACGCTTAGAGGAATTTAATCGAAAGCTCTGTATCACATTCCCACATTATACAAATTTTTTCTAAATTTCCACTGATGATCGAAGCAATTTCCTCTGCCTACTCTTGCAACAAGCTTCCATTCACAACAAATCAAACACAGATGGCAAATTATGATGGCTTACTCATTGTGGCTAAAAGGACATCTTTCTAAAGGGAAAGGAAAGGGGAATACAAACCCATTGACAGGAGAGATCATACATAGTGTTCTAAAGATCTCTACCTATCTGTAGAACGATTTAGTTTTGTTTCAATGTTTCGGTCACCAACTCATTTCTCACTCACTTGCATGACTTTCAATCTTCTACTACTTTTTAAAAACCAATTTTTAAAAAGAGCAACCAAAGTATTTGTTCTTTGTTTCATAGCATCCTACTACCAGTATTTCAGGGCTAAAACTTAAGTCCAGTTGAGAAGGTTCTTGTGAAAAGTCAACTAAGTTCAGGGGTGGTGGTCATGGAAATGGACATAAGAAGGTTTTGGGAAAAAGCTTCCTGCACCGGTAATAAAATCTTGATAAAACATTTCTAGCAGTTATGAAAGTATCTATAATTGCTCTGTCTATTCCTGCTCCTTGCCTGTCACGTGGTTTTTCCTAAAACACACATGGCACATTGGTGGGGACAAGGGAGAGGGTCTTCTCCATGGTGACCCCCAACTCTGGAACTCACTCCCCAAGAATATCAGACAAGTCCCCACATTGGCAGTCTTTAGGAGGAGCCTGAAAACGTGGCTGTTCCAGTGTGCCTTCCCTGAATAAAGGCACAATCCCTTGCAAAATACCCTGAAAAGCACTTTAATTACCCGGGTTGTTCTCTACTCTTGGTTTAAACCCTCCTACTAGATAAATCCTTTGTTCATGTCCAGCATTTACTTTTAAAGTGTTAACTACTACATCTGGCCCAGTCATAGGTTTTTAAATTCTTCTGTGTTATTGTCCATGTCTGAGTTATACTAATTGTATTGTTTATTTTGCTTATTTCTTGTTGTTCTTACTATTGTTTGTGGTTTTATCATGTGTTGTTGGGCTTGGCCTCATGTAAGCCACTCCGAGTCCCTTGGGGAGATGGTGGTGGGGTATAAATAAAGTATTATTATTATTATTATTATTATTATTATTATTACTACTACTACTACTACTAGCCGTTCCCTGCCACGCGTTGCTGTGGCCCACATAGTGGTTCTGTGTGGGAATTTTGGCCCAATTCTATCGTAGGTGGGGTTCAGAATGTTCTGTGATTGTAGGTGAACTATAAATCCCAGCAACTACAACTCCGAAATGTCAAGATTCTATTTTCCCCAAATTCCACCACTGTTCACATTTGGGCATATTGAGTATTCGTGTAGAGTTTGGTCCAGTTCCATCATTGTTTGCGTCCACAGTGATCTCTGAATGTAGGTGAACTACAACTCCAAAACCAAAGGACACTGCCCACCAAACCCTTCCAGTATTTTCTGTTGGTCATGGGAGAACTGTGAGCCAAGTTTGGTTCAATTCCATCGTTGGTGGGGTTCAAAGTGTTCTTTGATTGTAGTTGAACTATAAATCCCAGCAACTACAACTTCCAAATGACAAAATCATTTTTTTTAGTGGAGGACATAAATTGGGTTGTTAGGTGTCTTATATCCAAATTTGGTGTCAATTCCCCTAGTGGTTTTTGAGTTCTGTGAATATCACAAACGAACATTACATTTTTATTTATATAGATTGGGAAAGTTTTTATCAGTAAAATTAGTCCCTACATTACACTATATAACATGATTTCTGTTCCTGGGTTATAGATGTCATTTCCTAATTTCTCTTTTATTCTTTTTCTCATAGTGAAAATAAAGGAAATATCAGCATGCCAGCTTTATCTAAATATCCTAAATGAAACATCAGCACACATTGCAAATGTCCAGAATGTATTATTATTATGTATACTGTTTGGGGCTTCTGGCAGAAAATTCATACATTTATTGAGTAGAAGGCAACATTTCCTCTATGCTGGATACTGCTAGCTGCACAAGATAAACTTTGTTTAATTTTTTTGCACAGAAAAAATTGCTAACTACAGCATTTTCCAGACTGTTTCCTGTATCTGTGCAAAAAGTCTCCATTTGTGAATTTTGTATACAGTTTGGGGAAAAAATCCTACACAATTGTGGAAAACCTTCTTATAGTGGAAAGAAAATTGTTAAAATTATTCATTGCTATCTTTCAGAATGAAATACATGAAAAATTCCATCCCTAAAAAGAGATTTAATAGCTGTACATATTTTCTATCCTGGGACCCAACAAACAGACTAAGAAGGTAAGTGCCCCAAATATAGTTAGGACTGAAAACATTAAAGAAAAGAAAGGGATATGGCAACTTATAAAATATATTGTTCAATTAAATAAATTATACAGAATGAGGAGGACTTCCATTCTTTTCTTTTAATTGGCAGGGATAACAAACATTAGTTTGAGGAGTATAGCTGAGCAATAGCTTCCTATTCAGGACTTCTAAGTGGGAAATGTCATAACCACTAATTTGAACAGAAAGATGCACAATGGATAGTTAGTCTTTACTTTGCATAGTGAATGGTAAATAGACAAGACAGTTTTACAAAAGACTGTGGGTTTTTTCTTTAATGGGAAGTTGCTGCTGATAGCTCACTTGGGTTTCAATTAAGAACCATTCATCATGGTATGAATGCTACTTTCATGGCAGATCCCATTGTTCCAGCTTTGACGTGTTCATATCCACTTGATATGGATAACATATTATATGACTTAGCAACAGCGTACTGAAATACTGTGGGGCTGGCTTTGAAGACTGTTTGGAAACTTCAGTTGACAGTTTACAAGGAGCAAACAACTTTAGGGAAATAAAGAGTGTTCTAGCCATTGTAGGCCATTTTTAAGGGGGGGGGAATATAGCCCACAATGCCCAAAATGCATAGTGCTTTAGTTTGAGCACTGAACTATGACAGCCACAGTTTGAATTCCCATTCAGCCATGGAGACCTTCTGAGTTGTTGTTATTTATTAATAATATTGCCGGCTTCTCCTTGTGGATCGAGGTAGGATAAAACATGGTTAAAACAACACAAAGCACTATTTGTTGGAAAGAGCAACCTTCCCAAGGCTCCACTAACTGTTTACTAACTCTCTTTGATCATCTGGAGAGGCCCTGCTCTCGATCCCACCTGCATCACAGGCACGATTGGTGGGGACAAGAGAGAGGGCCTTTTCGGTGGTGGCCCCTCGACTCCGAAACTCACTCCCTAAGGACATCAGGCAGGTCCCAACTCTGGCAGTCTTTAGGAGGAGTTTGAAAATGTGGTTGTTCCAGTGTGCCTTCCCAGAATAATGTTCCCATAGCACTTTGTCCTCCAAAGCACTTTACATTTAGGTCTGCTTGTATGTTTTCCACAAACGCCACTTTCACCTTTTCGCCCATGCATTACTTCCAATTTTAACTTTACATTACTCTACCCACAGTTTTAATTGTGTGTTGTCTTATTGTTAATTGTTACATTTTTTATTGTTTATGTTTTTATTTTAATTGCTTATATTGTTGTTATTATTGCTTGTATTGTTGTATTTGGGCTCAGCCTCATGTAAGCTGCACTGAGTCCCTTGGAGAGATGGTAGCGGGGTACAAATAAAGTGTTGTTGTTATTATTATTATTATTATTATTACTATTATTATTATTATTATTATTATTATTATTAATGTATGCTGATTTTCCAGTTTGGCTTACCTCTTTGGTGTGGGAGGAATTATAGATGTGATTGTACTAAGCATGTGCAAACTCAGGACTCTATTTTGTGTTCAGTATGATTTTGGACTTCGATGAGGTAGGTGTGTGTTCATGAACTTCAATGTAGTAAGTCTGCTTACCACTTCATTGAAGGTGGATGTGTGTGCTCATGGACTTTAGTGAGTACAGATATGCTTAAAGGCAAAGCAAAGCAAAGTTTATTGAATAGTCTATTGACCGCATCAACATTAAAAACAAAAAACAGACACGTGCACAAACAGACAACAATCACCATCCCGAGACCCCCACAACAGCGATCCAACACACATTAGGTTAAAAGATGACTAAAAATATTATCATTAAAATGTCAAGATAAAATTTCATACCACAAAAATTAAAAACGAAGGTTAAAATGAAGGTTAAAATAGCTATTACACAATCCCAAGCCACTTCAGATATCTGCGTCACCCCTACAATTTACCCCAATCGCCTCCAGATACGCAGTTCTCAGCTGCGTTGCTTTATAAAGGAAAAGGGCTGTTTGGTGAGTTATCTTTGCATTCTGGCCAGCCATTAAGAATGTAGTTTTGATATAGGGATCCCAGTGAGTCTTCTGTATGATGAATGGTCCGAGGTATTGATTTCTCTCTTTGTTGTACAAAATACAATTAAACAGTACATGTGTAATATCCTCTACCTCTGTCGCCCCACAGATACAGAAACGCTCATTATACGGAACTTGGTTAAACCTTCCAGATATGCTTAAAGGCATTTTAAAGCCTATGCGTCTGTATACTGAATATATACAAATTTCTTAGTAAACAAGATACGTTATTTTTCAAAGAAGACTACTTTGTTTTGTCTCTTGAGTGCATGCTTTAAGGGAGTGTATATCTTTTGGGCAACTGTAAATTCTCTTCAAACAACCATCCTCTGCTAACCAGGTATATTTTTGTAGTAGCCTGTCTTTATCCTTGACCGTTTAAAGACATGGTTCCTCGGTTTAACAGCTGAGCTACCTGTGTGCTATTACATTAATGTTTTATGGATAACACTTGTCTTAAGGTTTGCCTTCTAACAAGATCATAACATTCTTTTGACTAGTAGTTTTCAGGTGGTCTCTATGTTCATGGATTTTACCAAAAGTAGGTGACATCATTTAACCTTTGCAATAAGATTATGATGCACTGGAATTTCCAACAGACTATGCACTTTCCAACACTATTAAAATAAACATAACAAATACACACTGCTAAAATGTAGCTTAACATTCACTGCTAAGATTCACAAGTTAAAATTGGCTGGGTAGACTGCTGGAAGAAATAACTTTCCAACTTTCCAATTCTGACAACTGATATAGCTGTCGGATCTCTTCCCACAGGTCATTGCATAGTCTTGGAATGACCTTGAACAAGTTACAATCTCTCAGATTCAAAAGAACCCCCCTCCCCCAACCAAATTTTGCCCCATGATAGTTTCACATTAGAGCCGTAAGTCAAAAATAACTTGAAGTGACATGAGAACAATAAAGTCTAACAAAACAGCTTGAGAAATGGTTATGAGAAAAACAGTGTTTTTCCATATTAATCCACTTATATTTTGAGATCTGCTCTCAAGCTGCCAGTCTGCTACCAAGCACAATTCAGTCTATGGCTTTATAGGTTTTAGCCTATAAAGCCATAAACGGTTCTGACCCAGCTTACCTGTCCAAATGTATCTCTCCCTATGGACCATCTCGGAGATTAAGATCATCGGGGGGGGGGGGGCTGCTCTTGGTTTCGCCTCCTTCACAAGCGTTAGTGATGGGGACGAGAGACAGTGCCTTCTCTGTGGGGGCCCCTTGGCTGTGGAACTCCCACCCCAGTGACATTAGATCAGGCCCCTCCTTCCTAACCTTCAGAAGGAAAGTGAAAAGTCTTCAGAGAATAATTGTAGTGTAGTAACAGATATGGCATATGTGCAATGGATTCTGGAATGGCCCGGATTAGGATTGTGGATGGCATGATTTTAATAGCAATTGTAATGTTTTTAAATGTTTAATATGTATTAATTTTATTTTTAAATTTAAATGTTTATTTCAGTTGTATGTTGTTTTAAGGCAGGGGTCCTCAAACTTTTAAAACAGAGGGCCAGGTCACAGTCCCTCAAACTGTTGGAGGGCCGGATTATAATTTGAAAAAAGCATGAATGAACTCCTATGCACACTGCACATATCTTATTTGTAGTGCAAAAAAAATAACACTTAAAAACAATGAAATAATTAAAATGAAGAACAATTTTAACAAATATAAACTTATTAGTATTTCAATAGGAAATGTGGGCCTGCTTTTGGCTGTTGAAATAGGATAGTTGTTGTTATTGTGTGCTTTCAAGTCATTTCAGACTTAGATTGACCCTGAGCGAGGGCCGGGTAAATGACCTTGAAGGGCCGTATCCAGCCCTCGGGTCTTAGTTTGGGACCCCTGTTTTAAGGCATTGAATAGTTGTCTATATGTAAGGCACCTTAAGTCCCCTTCGAGGTTGGGAAAGACGGGGTACAAATAGGGTAAATAAATATATAATAAATAAATATATCTTTGAGGAAAGTCATTCTCTCTGTTAATCCCATCCAATGTGTAATATGAACTGGAGAAAACCTGATGGCCATAATTCAATTGCCAGCCCCTACTAAATATAATCCACTAATGTAATTGTTGAATGCCAAGTCAAGACTTACACACATCACATTAGTTTAAGATATCTACTTATTTTATTAGGTCAGTAGCTTTGCCAATGTGTTGGAACTCCTTTCCAAAATGTGCTTCCTTGGCAAGTGATTTTCCTTTTTAATCAAACAAGCATTTTATTTGTTGAGTTAATGTAGCCTTGTTCTTACTGCTCTCCATTTCAACCATCATTTTAATTAGCAATAATACGCTTTTAACTAGCTGTTATGTTCATCTGCTTTAGTCTAATTGTTATATTGCAATTCATAGGTTAATTCTTATTTGTTTACTATCTTTTTCCTATGTTGCTTCATTATTTTTATTAGCTGCCACATTCAGCATTAAACATGAAAAGATAAGATCACATTTTGATATATGTATTAAAAGCATAGATAGGTTTGCAAGGTAAATAGAATTTACCTGTTCATTTGGAACAGGAAGAAGGGATAAAATAAATACTTGAATCAAATCTGTTTCCTACGTATCAATTTGTCATTCTCAGCCAAATCCTGCAGAACGTTAATACAACACATAACATTGAATTATTTGGGCAAAGTCTCAGCAAAACCTTAGTTTCACTTCAAACTTCTCAATCTTTACCCTAAGTGGGATAGAAATGTAACCAAATACCACCTAAAACTCTCGTGGTTTGTTCTTGGTCTTGCAGCTCTTTTGATGTTTGTGGTGGAGTATCCATTGGCCTGTAGAACCCAGTTTAGATGGTTGAGTTCACCTCCTCCAAGGTGAACCACCAAATACAGCGCCCAAACATCAATCAAGGAAGACGAAAGGAACTCCAGACTAATTCCAACCAAAGAAGTCAGCCATAGCAGAACATCTGATGAACCAACCTGGACACATAATCTTATCTGAGAACACAGAAATGCTGGACCACTCTGACAACCACAGTGTCAGACTATACAGAGAAACCATTGAAATCCACAAGCATGTGGACAATTTCAACAGAAAGGAGGAAACCATGAAAATGAACAAAATCTGGTTACCATTTTTTTAAACCCTCTAAAATCAGAACTGTAAAGAAAGAACACTCAAAAACAGGAGAATTCCAGACAAGAAAAATCAGGGCCAGCTAATCACCTCCCAACAAAGGATACCCCAGGTAGGAAGCAGTCAAACCTTGAAGCTGCGCAAAGCCTATTCAATACTAATCATGGTGATCAATTACAACATTCACACTTGCCTCAAACAAACAAGAGTTCTTTGTCCCACCCTGGACATTCCACAGATATAGAAACCTCACTTGCCTAGTTTCTAACAGACCTCCCAACCCCTGAGAATGCCTGCCAGAGATGTGGACAAAACGTCAGGAGAGAATGCTTCTGGAACATGGCCATACAGCCTAGAAAACTCACAACAACCCAGTTATTCTAGCCATGAAAGCCTTTGACAACACCTCTTTGATTGCTTGAAGAATGTGTTTTGGTGAACAAACTGTTGGTTTCACAAAATTCAATCAGTAATACTCCTGCTTCATTTTTTTAAATCTAATCCAAATTTTCCTGCAATCTTATTCTGCTTCCTACTTTTGGTGTGTGATCAATTTCCTTCTGGATTCCAGCATAAAATTTTCAATTTCTTCTTCTTCTGTGTCTGTAGTATGGTTACACTCATGAGTTTTCTCTGGAGACTTATTAATATTATTCAGTCCGACTTTGAATTGCATCTTTTTACTGTTTTTGCTACAAATTAATGACCCCTACTCTTAGATATTCATTCTTCAACAAAACACGAGGCAATTATCTGACTCCAAATGTCTATTCCTATCCTTTTTCTTATTTTATTATATTTCTGGTTTCCCCTGACAATTTATTCCAAAGCAGAATATGAAATTTTAGTGTAAGATTCTAAGCACACAAACAAACTGAGGATTAGAAAGGAATATACACTACTAAGAGGACATCAGCTGCTGATTTCTAGTTTTTATTTATTTATTTTATTTATTATTTATTATTCAAACGTATATGCCGCCACTCCCCTGGGGCTCGGAGCGGCTTACAAGAACAGCTAAGATCTAACACCATTTAAAAACAATTTAAAACAATTTAAAAACAGCAAAACAGGTATGTCTTACATGCCCTGCGGAAAGCTGATAAGTCCCGCAAGGCACAGACTTCAGGTGGCAGAGTATTCCAGAGTATTCCAGAGTGATGGTGCCACTGCTGTAAAGGCTCTGCGTCTGGTTGCTGTTAGACGCAAGGTCTTGACACTGGGAATTTCCAATAGATCTTGGTCCTCAGAACGGAGGGATCTCTGGGGTTGGTAGGGGGTGAGGCGGTCCCTCAGGTACATCAGCCCCAGACCATACAAGGCCTTAAAGGTAAGTACCATCACTTTCAAAGTGATCCGGTCCTCAATGGGTAACCAATGCAGCTGTAGTAAGATTGGTGTTATGTGGCATCTCATCGGAATTCCCGCAAGAAGCCGAGCAGTTGCATTTTGTACCAACTTGAGCTTCTGGGTCACCAACAGAGGAAGGCCAATGTAGAGGGTGTTACAGTAGTCCAGTCTTGAGATGACYGTAGCCTGGATCACCGTAGCTAGRTCRTCCCTGGACARGTAGGGGGCCAGCCGTCTAGCCTGCCGCAGATGAAAAAAAGGCAGTTCTGCTAATGGCGGAGACCTGGGCCTCCATCGTCAGCAGAGGGTCCAAAAGGACTCCCAGACTCTTTACCAATGATGACGGGCATAGCGCCTCGCCATCCAGGGTAGGCAGCTGGATATCYCCACTGYCCRGTTGACACAGCCATAGGATCTCTGTCTTTGCTGGCAYGCAGCCAACCAGTAATGGCCTCGAGGCACTGATAGAAATGATCRGGTACAGAGTCCGGTCAGCCTTCCATTTTCAGCACCAGCTGAGTGTCATCAGCATACTGGTAACACTCAAGCCCAAAACCTTGAACCAGCTGAGCAAGTGGTCACATATAGATGTTACACAACAGAGGGGAGAGAATGGCCCCCTGAGGAACCCCACAAGATAGAGGGGTTTAATGATTCCAAAGTAATGTTTGAAATTTCAATGCAGACTGTAAGATTCTAACCACACAAAAATTGAGGACTAAAAAGGAATATATACTAAGAGGACATCATTTGCTGATTTCTAGCTTTTATGATTTAAAGCAAAACAAAACTTAAAAGCAGCTCCTTTTATTGGAAAATGTTACACACGTCTGAGAAAATAAGACTGAGCTCCTCTTTGAAGTCTGACCATTAGTCACCTGAAATCACCTGAAATTCAACAAAGAAGAAAATGGTACTCTTCCCTTTCTAGCTACTATGCCAGGCAGATGACTGTTTGAAGTTTTAGTTTATTTTTTTGAAGCTCAAGGCAAAATTCCATTCTCAGATCTGCAACATAGATCAATGCATAGACATCTGGTCTCCTTAAGTGCAGGGAACTAGTTTCTTACAGTGGAAAACAAACAAGGTATAAAACTCAGCCTCATGGAGTCTATTGTGACAGCAGAGCATATTTTCACATTGGTTTACTTTTTAACAGAGACTTCCTAAGTCAAAACCTTACATTCTGCCTGTAGAAAAGCCAGCCAAAATATGCCAATATTTTCATAGCTTAGTATGGCATTGTTCTACATTCAAATTATTGCTGAGTACTGAGTCACATAGTTCCTTTGTACTACTAACATTTTCCTTTGGAGGTGGATAATGATCATTTAAATCAGAACTACTAAACACTTGGCTTCTCTCTAAAAGTAAGGTAAAGGTAGTCCCCTGACATTAAGTCCAGTCATGTCTGACTCTGGGGTGTGGTGCTCATCTCCATTTCTAAGCCGAAGGGCCAGCGTTGTTCGTAGACGCCTCCAAGGTCATGTGGCCGGCATGACTGCATGGAGCGCCGTTACCTTCCCACCAGAGCGGTACCTATTGATCTACTCACATTTGCATGTTTTCGAACTGCTAGGTTGGCAGAAGCTAGGGCTGACAGCGGAAGCTTACGCCGCTACCCGGAATCGAACCTGCGACCTTTCGATCAACAAGCTCAGCAGCTCAGTGCTTTAACCCACTGCGCCACTGAGGGCTCTCTCTCTATATATGCATAATAATTCCAAGAGGATTTGGTCATCCCCAACTCCATTATTTCGACTCCACTGGTAAATTCTTCCTATTTGGATCATTAAACTGTCGGGACCATGAAATTCTTGGACCTTCCTTTCCTTGCAGTATTTGTCCTTCCGGTTCTTCAGCTTTCTGTCCATAGTTTTTTGCAATACATTGAAAACTATATCTTGCAATATCCTATGTTCCCATGTCAATTAGAAAAAAATGGAGTAATGTAATTCACAAGTCTTGTCAATCTCTCAGTACCATAGCATATTTTTGCTCTCAAAGATAGCCCATGTCTTGAGTCATTCCTGAGTGTTTGCTGCTATATTGAATGGTTGCTGCTGCATGTTGGAATCTGCCCTGAGTCCCCCTGAGGAGATGGGATGGAATATAAATAAATTATTATTATTATTATTATTATTATTATTATTATTATTATTATTATTCTGTCCACAACAGAATAATAATAATAATAATAATAATAATAATAATAATAATAATAATTTATTTAATAATAATAATAATAATAATAATAATAATAATAATTTATTTTCAGTAGGAACCCAGCTCTTTGTCCTGAGAACAGACAGGAGCCCTTTCATTGACAGTCACCTTAGTGGTGACTGTCAATGAAAGGCTAGATCTACATTGCTATATCTACACTGCTATATAATGTAGTTTTAAAATGCAGATTAACTGCACTGAACTTGATTATGTGAGTCTACACTGCTATATAATCCACATCAATGTAGTTAATCTCAATTCTGAAACTACATTATATGGAAGTATCGACCCAGTCTAGGGATTGTAACTACTGTTTCTGTTTCTGTACTTCATAAGCAGTTATGCAACACATCTGAGAAAGAAACTAAATGTGAAACATGCTGCAACCTCCTCTTCTCTTTCTCACACACATAAACAAGAAAGAAGAAAGAAAACAGAGTATCCAATCATGCAGAAAGTCAAAGTTCTTCTATTTCGACTCATCACATTCCACGATGGAATGACAGAAGTGAAGATAGATGGAGCAGGAAGCAATATTCCCCTCTTTTATGTGTTGATTCAACATTATTCTAAAAAGAGTGAATACATTTCAAAACTACTTGATAATGTATCTCAGGAACTAATACAGAATAATTCACAGGAATATTTTAGAACACCATGCAAAATGGTTATTGCTGCATTGCTCTTCCAGATGGGGTTCCTTGGTGTTAGGCATCTGTTTTTTGGCCAACATTTTCCATCCCCACATCAACAGCACTGGTTGGCTGAAACCGACACATTGCTCACTTGTGGGCCTTTGTGGATCATAATGGTCAGTGATGATCTAAACCAGGGGTCCTCAAACTAAGGCCTGGGGGCTGGATACGGCCCCCCAAGGTCATTTACCTGGCCCTCGCTAAGGGTCATCCTAAGTCTGAAATGACTTAAAAGCACATAACAACAATAACAACTATTCCATCTCATCAGCCAAAAGCAGGCCCGCACTTCCCATTGAAATACTAATAAGTTTATATTTGTAAAAAATGTTCTTCATTTTGATTATTGTATTGTTTGCACTACAAATAAGATATGTGCAGTATGCATAGGAATTTGTTCATTTCATTTTTCAAATTATAATCCGGCCCTCCAACAATTTGCGGGACTGGCCCTCTGTTTAAAAAGTTTGTGGACCCCTGATCTAAACCAACAAAGATTTTTGTAGCAACTTGAAAACAAACCCTTTTTATTTGGCACACACTTCCATGGACTTCAGCCCTCTTCACTTTTTTTTGTGTGCCAGGAACAACTTGGAAAACTGCAAGTTGCTTCTGGTGTGAGAGAGTTGGTCATAGAATCATAGGATCATAGGCTCATAGAATCATAGAGTTGGAAGAGACCTCATGGGCCATCCAGTCCAACCCCCTGCCAAGAAGCAGGAAAACGGCATTTAAAGCACCTCTGACAGATGGCCATCCAGCCTCTGCTTTAAAGCCTCCAAAGAAGGAGCCTCCACCACACTCCAGGGCAGAGAGTTCCACTGCTGAACGGCTCTCACAGTCAGGAAGTTCTTCCTAATGTTCAGATGGGATCTCCTTTCTTGTAGTTTGAAGCCATTGTTCCATGTCCTAGTCTCCAGGGAAGCAGAAAACAAGTTTACTCCCTCCTCTCTGTGACTTCCTCTCACAAATTTATACATGGCTATCATGTATCCTCTCAGCCTTCTCTTCTTCAGGCTAAACATGCCCAGCTCTTTAAGCTGCTCCTCATAGGGCTTGTTCTCCAGATCCTTAATCATTTTAGTCACCCTCCTCTATCAATATATCTCTTCAATTGTGGTGCCCAGAATTGGACACAATATTCCAGATGTGGTCTAACCAAGGCAGAATAGAGGGGGAGCATGACTTCCCTAGATCTAGACACTAGACTTCCATTGATGCAGGCCAAAATCCCATTGGCTTTTTTTGCCACCGCATCACATTGTTGGCTCATGTTTAACTTGTTGTCCACGAGGACTCCAAGATCTTTTTCACACGTACTGCTCTCGAGCCAGGCATTGTCCCCCATTCTGTATCTTTGCATTTCATTTTTCCCGCCAAAGTGGAGTATCTTGCATTTGTCACTGTTGAACTTCATTTTGTTAGTTTTGGATCATCTCTCTAATCTGTTAAAATCATTTTGAAGTCTTCTCCTGTCTTCTGGAGTATTGGCTATCCCTCCCAATACTCCAGAAGACAGGAGTTGTCTGCAAACATGATGATCATGCCTTCTAACCCTTCATCTAAGTCATTAATAAAGCTATTGAACAGGACCGGGCCCAGGACGGTACCCTGCGGAACTTCGCTTGTCACTTCTTTCCAGGATGAAGAGGAAGAATTGGTGAGTACCCTCTGGGTTTGTCTGCTTAACCAATTACAGATCTACCTAACCATAATTTTGCCTAGCCCACATTGGCCTAGTTTGTTTGCCAGAAGGTCATGAGGGACCTTGTTGAAGGCCTTACTGAAATCCAGGTATGCTACATCCAAGGCATCTACCCAGCTTGTAACTCTATCAAAAAAAGAGATCAGATTAGTCTGGCATGACTTGTTTTTGATAAATCCATGTTGACTATCAGCGATCCATGTTTACTATTAACATTTGCAAGGACATTGCCCAGAATTTTTTTGATGTTTTTACCATCCTTGTGGGAAGCTTCTCTCATATCCCTGCATGGGGAGGTGGAGCTGACAGAGAGAACTCAACCCACTCTCCTCGGATTCGAACCATTGACCTATCGGCACAAGAGTTTAACCCATTGCACCACCAGGGGTCCCTTTCTTCACATACAATTCTTATGTAAATGACCTGAATCCATTGAAGTGATGACACATTACATTTGTGTTGGTACAACTGTACCAGGAGCTCCAATTTTATTTTCTTTCAGTTATCTGTTTGCAGTCATAGGGCAGGCCTCCTGTCCATCATAATTAAGCTTTGGTTCCACCCCTTGTTCAGGGCTCTGGGAGGGAAAGGAGCCATGTTTTTGGGCAGTCTCACATAAGGAAGCTAAGTATAGGACGTAGACCAGCTCGTCCCATAGAAAAGCTTCTTTTTTCAAGAACATCAGGGGAAACAGAAACAGAAATTCCAGGGAAAAGGTCCCAAGGCTCTGGCTGAGAACTCACAGCCTCTCAGCCTCACAGCAATCAGAGGGAAAACAACCCTGAGGTTTTCAAAGAATTCTCTGAGGGAGGACAGCACTACAGATCCATGGAACTGCATCTGAAATATCTACAAGCCTCGGCTGGTAGGTCTACTCGATACCCAGACGCATTTGGAATCGGTAGTAGGACCCACACCGATGAGGCATAGATAGTAAACAGCCTGGGAGAGGTGAAATAGGGTTTTTTCCTACAGAGAAAGTAGTTAATCGAAGTCAGGTGCCAGTCCATTGAAGCTTAGACTAAGAAAGCCTTGAAGTGTTGCTTGAACCATTGAAGATTTGTTGTTTGTTCCATAATAAATACTTTGTTGTACCATTAAAGACTCTAAAGACCATTACTTCAGAAAAATCCCTGAGAACCTCTCTTTGAGGCGCCCTGGCTTCCCGCTGGTCTTAAAGTATACGTCCTATAGAAAAGATAGCTGTTACAGGCCCAGCGCACGACAGAACAACATTTATTAATGTATAAGATGCCAAAAGACACTTTTCATTTTTGCTGGAACAGAACAGCAGCTATGCCACTCAAAACTGATATTCTGGTTTTCTGCTCTAAGAAGAAAAATAAGATAATAATCACTTGCCACCCATGAAATGCTGAGATAATGGACTCTCCCATTGCCAGGGCAACACATATAATGAGTATAGTATATTATCCAGGAAAACAAAGGGTTAATGATGTGAGGGTTAATGATGTGAGCGTCATGTAGGAGCAACAGAGATCATGATGATCACAGAATGCAATCAACTTCATCTCATTTGCTGTAGACCTTTGCTAAATCTTATTAAATACACATTTAAAGTAAAATGTGACTAAGTCACCCAATCCAATAATCATACATTGCATATTTTGATGAGAGGCAGATATAGAAGCAATTCCACCCTCCATAGTTTTTCAACCCCATACAGTGAGAGCGTATATATTCAGACTTATTTTAATTTTAATAACTGATTGGGAAAATTGTGTGCTGGTCAAAGACTAATGAGAAATCCTTGGAGGCCGAGTCACTGGATACCATGGAAACAATATACTATCAAAACCATATTAGTATGCCTAGCAGCTCTACAAGTGAGTGTATATTCTTCTAATTGTTTTTATTCTCTCTTCAGTCCAGAAATCACTTCAGTGCATACTTTCATAAATCCAGCAAGGACTACATGGTTTTAAGTAATCTGATTATTTCATCATACATGCATATATGTATCAATTTCCAAAAATTAAAACAAGTAAACTATACTAATCAGAAGCTTGTAGTAAATTGCCACGTCTTATTATAACAGGAAATGTGTCTAAGTTACAGATGTAAAAGCAATCTGTACCTTTTCTTGTTCTTGATGAGAAATTGTATCTCAGCATGTCAAGGCTTTCCACATAAAAATACTTAATTGTCATGAGATTTTTTTTTTCATTCTTATGTGATAGCAAAAGAAAAATGAGCTTTTTTATCCATTTTGGGACCTCTTGGTCAGGAAAATATTTGCAGGGGAAAAATAGGGTTGTTTGACATTAAAATATTATTTTGCAGGAAACACTGCATTTCATGCTATTTTTTTTAAAAAAAATACAGAACGATAAAGTTTTAGCCTGAAAATTGTTGCAGTAAGTTATGGTGTTAATTATTATATACAGCTGGTAATGTAGGTCAACCAGCAAGCTTGGACCGCACCCAATGGGATATATCTGTATGGGTTAAGAATACAGTGTGAGTGTGGGTGTTGGAGACCTTTATATCTGAGGAGATCTACGCTCAAAGACTTTGATCTGGGGAGCAGCATGGAGAAGCTACTCCGAATGAGGCTATGGTGGAATAGGTTTATTTTTGCTCTCTCGTTTGACTTAAGATGAAGATGCCTTATTTTGTGTTACTTACAAGGACTATGTAAGTTCCTTGCATTGTTTGATTTTTATATGTAACATTATGTTTCATCTCTGCTGAGCAAAGAGTAAAGTTTTTTTCTGTTCATTTTTTTACTTTTGTTTGTGAGTCTATTGCATTTGGACTTTGGGCACTGGGTAAAATCTGCTGCTGCACAACAAAAATAATCATCAAAGATATGAAATTTTCATAATTTCACCCATTGAAGCAAAATGTTTGAAAAGTTGCATTCTTACACACACGAACAAAGAAGTAAAGATCTATATGTTCATTGTTTTAACAATTCACATTGTAGATAAGGATAGAATGGACTGTCACCTTGTCGTGGTGAGGGGGCTTGCGTGTTCCGATGAACCTGTGGGCACTACAACTGGAGTCGTGCACTCCCAGGAGTGGCCACGGGGGAGGTTCCAGACCAAGCACAGTCCGAAGACCCAAAGACCTCAATGGGTGGAAGATAACATGGTACATGTTACAATGGCTGTGAAGGTGGAAGAAGGCTGCAACAGACTGAGAAGCCACTGTCATTGTGTTAAACCACACCACCAGTGGAACCTCACTCTGTGAAGACTGTGTGTTGATCAGTTGTGCACTGACCTCCACACATTAAAAAAATTCACGCACAGGTGTCTTCCAAAGAAAATAAAAACACACCAACAAAAGTCGCATGGTGATCAGCGAGTGGCGACGGGAGCAGGACTGTAAAATCTGGAARCCCCTAGTCAYGGACTGGCACATGGACGGTGGATACGGACTCAAGGTCCGAGGCAGTTGWGTAGTTCGGGAGCTGTATCCATGACTGAGCAGCCCTTTTTAGGACCCACTCTGATCACCCCACATGGGGAAGGGGCTAGAAAAGGTGCCCTAAACATAGTCTGCCTCTCTTATCCCTGACTGGACTGCCACGTCCAGTGGGGTCACCACCCTGCAGCCAAAAAAGAAAAATRAACTTYGGTACATGGAAYGTACGGACWCTGATGGACAACASTGRCAGTGAAYGCCCCGAACGCAGAACTGCBATCATTGCAAGGGAGYTGGGAYGCTTYAAYATCGACAKHGCMGYMCBBCAGGAGACCCGGAGAGCAGGAGAGGGACAGCTGAAGGAAGAAAAAGGAGGCTACACCTTCTTCTGGAAGGGACTGCCTGAARAAGACCAAAGAATACATGGAKTTGGCTTTGCTATCAGAAATGATCTGGTGAAACATCTGACCGAAGCACCCACTGGCATCAATKAACGACTCTCAACCCTCCGAATTGATCTTGCCAAAAACCAACAGCCAACCATCATAAGTGCCTATGCACCAACACTAGATGATGATGAAGACATCAAAAAAAGGATAGAAGATGATGAAATGCTAATAGAAAAGTAATGTTTTAAGGGAAATAGTTCAAATATTGACCACTGACTTCTAATTGCTGTGCTAATTTTCAATTTGTAAGGGTTTTTTTCTGACAAAAGAAAATAGTAATTAATATGATATCTCCCCCTTTAAACAGTGAAGTCCAGAATTCATTATGATACCACACTGTGAATTGGCTAAAGATTTAATACTTAGTTCAGGTGATATGTTAAAAGCAGAATTTTTTTTCATTTCTTCGCTAGAGTCCTCACATGACTGGCCATAAGACACAAAGCTCTCATGTCTATCTTAAAGAAATGACTTCTTTCAGTCCTTTATCCATGGATGAATTTCTTACATCTCTACTCCTATCTCATTCATGAAGTATTATTTAACTTTGGCCCCTTCTTTGCATCTTCTGGTCTAGTCTTCAGTCCTGTCTGACACACAACAAAAAAATATTCACCCTCCGTTGCGGCTTGGGATACAATGGTAAAGGAAGTCAAGCCAATGCCACACCTCTTTTTAAAAAGCCACCAGTTGATGCATCCCATGGTTAATAAAGAAATGTTAGCTATTAGTCACAGAAAAATAGCAATTTGAAACAACCTAATCCCAACATAGCTAGAGGAGGACACCCTTGTATGTTGGAGTTTTTGATAAATATTAGGCTTATGCAATAAATGAAAAAAAAATGTTTCAGTACTCATTACTAAATTAAGGAGGAAATGCAAATTGTTTCTTAAGTGTTTCTAAAATATCATAAGGAGTCCATATCATGACTATAACAAAGTTACAAAATTTTCATTAAGTAATTGTGCCAGTGGGAAAGCTTCAGGGGCTCATTTCTCCCTCTTTGTTAGAGCTATCAGGAGGAAGCTTACTACAATTGTAGCACACATTTACCACTTCTATCCCCCCCCCACATATTTCAGAAAGTTTCACTCATCCACTGATTTTGGGGAATTTTCAAAGTTTTTACAAACAACATATATTTTAAAAAAACTACAAGAGAAATCTCCTTGAATTTCTATTTTCAATGAGACAACATCGAAAAATATTGAAATGCCAGATGTCCAGACTGGAATCAGAAAAGGAAGGGGCATCATAGCAAAGCCTTTGATGCTGTAGATCATGAAAAACTATGTATCATTCATAAAGAAGTGAGTGTGCCACAGCATTTGATTTCCCTGATGTACAATCTGTATTAAAGATAAGAGACTGTTGTCGCTACAATGACACAAAATAACCAGGGCATCGTTACCTCCAAGTTTCAGAAAGGTTCACACATCTACTGATTTCGGGGGAATTTTTTTAAAAAAATGGACAAAAACTTCTTTTAAGCCACAATAGCTATCCCTTTGGATGACACACAACATACCATACAACTTTAACTTAGGGATTTTCCTCCCAGTCCAGCACAGATTTATTATTAGTCCTCTTTGTAGATTCAATAATTTATTGGAACTCTAAACTGCATGGCTGGCTGCTACTATGGATGGACAATAGCTCTCTTCTACCTCATTGGGGCTTTCTGATGTGAGCAGAATTCTGGACCTTCTGAATTCTCTCCACAGGGATCCTCACTTTCCCAACTTACATTTCCCAGAATCCTGTTCACATCAGAAAGGGGCTGCCGGCTTTCAAGTCTCTCTCAATCTCCCTCCCAGCTCCCACAATGGTGACGGGCAACCTGGCTCTCCTTAATTTAAAGAGGAATGGCCTCTTTGGCTTCACCCTACTGGTACAGTTTGCTTGTACCGAAAATGAAACTGACTTTGGGAGACTTACAAGGCTTACTGAACTTTAATGAAAAGCCATCGGTGAGTATTTTGATTTTTAAGATTTTTGCATGGATGCCCCTCTCATTTCTTATTATTGTGTCATATGTACAAACCTTATGAAATAGATCTGACATATGAAACACAAATGACTTTTTGCACAGCCCTAATAAATAATGATGGGTTGTTGTCATTTGTTCTCTGGAGTAATCTCCTCTTTTCCTCAGATACAGTATTTTCTTCATAGAACTTTAGTAGAGGTAATTCTGGAATTTTTCAAGGTCACCTCTTCCTTTCTTTTTCTAGAGCATTTGCTGATTGCCTTATAACAAATCAGACAGTGGTATATCTATTCGAATAGCAGCTTTCCAAGGTTTCAGGTATAATTCTCTCTCATTTTCTGGTGGTTTTAGCTAGAGATACTGGAACTCAGCATGAGATCTTCTGCAGGCAATAGTTTTGTAGAGTTGGTAAACACCAATCACTAAACATTGTCAACATCAGACAATATCTTATGTTGGACATGACAATGTTTGTCCAATCCTTATTGTTGGAGAGGACAATGTTAGTCCTCTCCACCAGTAAGGAGAAGACTCAAAGAAATACTACGTTGCATATTATACATATAACAACCATAAGAAAGTAGAAGCTTGCAAAAGTGGCATATGCTGCATCATTATGCCTGCTGTTTCAACAGACAAGAAAGTCAATTGCTGCCAGCATATCACTGATTCTCAAGTATCCTTGGGCCATAGAAGTCAATCACCCCCCCACACACACACACACACACACACAACTATAAAAAAAGGCTCCCCAAATAAGAAGTAAATGGGAGAGTAGAAAGACTACAGGAACAGTGGCAAAGCCACGAATAATATTCCAGCAAACTGGCAGCTGTTAAAGCCAGAGAGTTGTGTGCTCCCTGTAACCAGCCCCAGTTAACTATCTAGCTGAAGCAATTTGGATCAGATAAAATATTAAACACTATTTTAAAAAACAGCCCCAAATAGAGCCCATTACAGTAATTCAAATGTGATGCAATTAAGGCATAGAATACCAATACAAGATCTGGTGTCACAGGGAATGAGAGCACAAGATGTATGTGTGAAAGCTTAATCCAGGAGTACCCGCAAACTGTGAACCTGTGTCATCTGGAGGAGTGTAATCCCATTGAGCATAGGTTAAATCCCTGTTAATACTACTAATAGCTCTCTCTCTCTCTCTTAGTTTCTTTTCTGAAAGAGATGTCAATGCACTAGGTAGATGGAAGGGGAGACAAATGGGATACATTAAACAAACAAAGGAAAAATAAATCAGTATTTATAAATGATTTCAAAAATGTTACTCCTTTGTCCTTGTGATAGGTGCAGACAGAATAGGCATGGTGAGCTTATTTCATTTTACTTAGGTGTGTAAGCATGTAGACTAAAGTTTAAAATCTATAAACATACTGAAAGCAATCAATCGTAAGTCAACATTGTGAAAGCCAAAGGAACATTTATCAGTATGTTTGGAAATTAGATAAAGAATAGAGGAGGCCACTCCAAATACAAAGTCATCAAAGCAGGCCAGCTTGGAAAGGCAAAGCAAACAAGTACTTCCCTAGAATGGATTATGTTGGTTCACAAAGCTGTTTTCACTAACCTTGGATGGAAGCAGCACCCAGAAAGCCAATCCGTATGTCCTTCACCTTTCATGATGATGTTCCCATTAGGAAAGGCCCACATTTTCCACAGGCGATCATCACTTCCAGTAACAACAATATCTTTCCTTGGATGTAAAGCCAAACTATGGGAAGGAAAAAGAAGGATGTAGTGGTTAGAAAAAACACATTTTTGAAGTAAATAAAGAAATTGAATAAAAAGAGCCCATGTGACTCACAGCTATATTACACATGCCAGGTAAAAAAAGAGGGGGCAAAGCTTTATAATTTGCTTTATAACTTAAGTTTTACAATAACCACTGTAAGATCACATTTCAAGGGTGCGGTGTTGGGCTAGGACTCTGAGGGCCCTTCCACACAGCCCTATATCCCAGAATATCAAGGCAGGAAATCCCACATTATCTGAGTGTGGACTCAGATAACCCAGTTCAAAGCAGATATTGTGGGATATTCTCCCTTGATATTTTGGTATATAGGGTTGTGTGGAATAATAATAATAATAATAATAATAATAATAATAATCCTTTATTTGTACCCCGCTACCATCTCCCGAAGGACTCGGTGCGGCTTACAAGAGGCCGAGCCCAAATACAACAATAAAACAACAACAGCAACAACAACAACAGGGCCCTAGGAAACCAGACTTTGCATCCCTATGTATCCACTGAAACCCACTGGTTGTCCATAAACAAGTCACACTATATCAGCCTCAGAGGAAGATAATGGCAAAGCCTCTCTAAATAAATGTTGCCCTTCTGTTTTCAAGATCCACACAACCATATAACCCAGAATATCAAGGACGATAATCCATAATATCTTCTTTGAACTGGATTATCCGACTCCACACTGCCATATAATCAGGTTCAATGTGGATTTTATATAGCTGTGTAGAAGGGGCCTCAGATAACATTTGAAGACACACCCAACAACAACTGTGATAATTACCAGCTAAATTAAATTCATACCCTACAGATATAGCAGAATGGTGGTGGTGGTGGTGGGGAAATAAGTTGCTTAAAATCAATCTGAAAATCAATCATTACATAAAACTTTCAGCAAATAGCAGTATTTCATTATGCTAAATCTGCCAGAATACATGCCATCACGAGGATTCAACTAAATCTTAGTTAAGGTCCTTGTAATACATTTTATATATTTCCCAGAGATGTATTGCTTCTCCCAAGCCCTCATAAATTCTTTTGATATCTACAAAGGAGGAAAGACACCAGTTGCCATAAACCAAGTTTGCTCCATGGCAAGAAGGATAAAGCCATAGACAAGCCTCCCCTAAAGATTATTAGCACAATTTTCTGCAAGGACAAGAATCCACAGTTAAAACCTCACTGAGAGATAGCCGGCTACCTGGGATCTGTTTACAAACCGCCAACAAAGAAGATTCCTTGCAAGAAAATTTGTTTCCTAATAGTTAGCTGAAATACGAGGGGTATTTTTTAAGTAAGGTCCGTGTAAACATAAGTACACAACGAAAGTTTATTTCAAAAAAGTAAATTTATTTTCAGAAAGTACATACTTCACTCTATTTTTCGACATAGTTGCCAAGTTTGTTCAAACACTTATCATACCTCTGAACCAATTTTAAAATAACCTCTTCACAAATCCTCGCTTCTACTGAAGCCACCAAATCGTCTGTAATCAAAGAAGGGCGACCGGAGCGGTCCTCATCATGGACGTTGTCACGGCCATCTTTGAATTGTCGTACCCACTTACACACTTTGCTTTCACTCATAACAGTATCACCGTACACTTCACAAATCTGTCGATGAATTTCTGCAGCAGGCAGGTTCCTTGCTGACAAAAACTGTATCACTGAGTTAAACTCACATGTGGCGGGTGAGTTGATAGTCTTAAACATTTTTAAAGCACAGAACAGAACCGTACAGGTTAGCTACAGAGCACAGTTGTTCCCGAGGCATGCCGGTACATGACGCACACACTTGTTGCGGTATGCGCGCGAACTACTAGTGTCTACAACAAAACGGACCTTACTTAAAAAATGCCCCTCGTATCTTTCATTGCAATCTGAATCCATTGCTTCAGGCCTCTTTTTGATGCAGCAGAAAATAAGCTTGCTCCGTCTTCTACATCAAAGGTCCCTAAATTAAGGCCTGTGGTCATTTCCCCCCCCCCCCCCATCATCTACTCTACACTTTGGACTTATGATCACCCTAAGTCCGAAACAACTTGAAGGAACACAACAACAACAATCCTAATTACCTTGACTATCTCATCACACAAAAGCAGCTCCATACTTCACTGGTAAATTTATGTTGGTAAATTTCTTCTTCATTTAAAATATTGTATTGTTCTTTCATGGGTTTCTTTTTGCACTACAAATAGGATGTGTGCAGTGTGCATAGAAATTCATTTGTATTTTTTTCAAAATATAATCCACTTCTCCAACAGTTTCAGGGACTGTGAACTGGCCAACTATTTAAAAGGTTTGAGAACCCCTGATTGAACAGTTGATTCAATGAATTGTTCTAGTATTATTGAGATCTTTGATCCCAATAATGATGGAATAATTCATAGACTCAACCATTCAATCAGAAGTTCTCAAACTTTTAAAATAGAGGGCCAGTTGAGGGGACAAGGGATAGGGCTTTCTCGGTGGTGGCCCCTCGACTCTGGAACTCTCTTCCTAAGGACATCAGGCAGGCCCTGTTTTTAGGAGGAGCTTGAAAACGTGGTTGTTCCAGTGTGTCTTTCCAGAATAAGGAAACTCCTAGCATTATGTCCCAACACACTTTATCAGAGATTCTGGATATCTGCATGCCCATCCCCCTCCAAACTCCCCACCTTGCCATGCCCAGCACTTTTAAATTTTAATTTTTAATTATTACATTTGGCCCGGCCATTGTTTTAATTGCGTCATTGGGTGTTGTTAATGTTATTGCTTTGGGTTTGTTGTTGTTGCTGTTGTTTTTATTGTTGTATTTGGGCTCGGCCTTTTGTAAGCCACACCAAGTACTTCGGGAGATGGTAGTGGGGTACAAATAAAGGTTTATTATTATTATTATTATTATTATTATTATTATTATTATTGAGGTCAAAATTGCAGGCGATAGCAAGGGATTTGCCATGGACCGGTACAAATCTGGCTGAGAATGTGGGGAACCCGTCACCCTGCATCGCCCCTTACCTATCCGCCCAGCTTCCCCCTGTCCTCAATGAGGACATGGGAAACCTCCCTCCTTGCTTCCTCTTCCAACACTTTCCCCTCAGTTCAGGGAAGGAGCCCCACCGGAATTAGATCTACATCAGCTGATGGTGTTGTGACACAGCTGGAATCAGAGAGTGTTGCTGACGAGGATGATGGGACTCAGGTTCACAGTTTGGTTTAAGATGTCCCTGCTATAGACAGTGAAGAAGAAGTGCAGTTTCCCACAGCAAGGCATAAGAGAGTGGAAACTGAAAAAAGCAGCCAGGTGCAGATTGACTCCAAAAGAGAGGATAGCTCTTTGCCTAGTTCTCAGCCTGATAATGAGCAAACAGGAAAACAGGCTGCTAATGAGCAGATTGACCTTGATGATACAGGAACTTTAGATAGGGCCGCCCGGTTGGAATTCTGTGTTTGAAGGAATGAAAGGATAGCTAACAAGAGGGAGGCCAGAGGCCAAAGAAACGCCTTCATGTTTTGCAAAGGGTATTAAACAGGGGGTTTGAGACCAGATCTTTGTCAAAGTAACTTTCGCGTTTACCTAAGGAGTTTGCCTAAGGTAGGCTGGATTTACCTTTCACTCTTTGTGTTCAAGGTTCTAGGACTTTGTCATGTTCTCTTGGGTCTTGCTTTGCTGATGCCTATTGGATTATGCTTCAAGTGCTATGTTATTGTTGGGGTTCAGCTTGGGTGTGAACCTGAACCTGATTCTCTGATTGTATTTCCTGATGCCCATGTAGATGTCAATGTGAATTCTAAGGCCAATTTAGATTATGATGGTTTGAGTAGTGAAGATCCTACAGCCTTGGAAAGTGAAAGTCAAAATTCCCATGAGAACATGCATTCTGAGCTGAGTAGTTCTCCAGAGAATCCGACACCTGGTCTGCCTAATGAGGATAGGCGGGGGCAGATTTGGCAGAGCCGGGGAGAAGCACAATGTTTACGTAGGTCAGCTAGATTTAGAGAAATGCAAACAAAAACTTCAGGCGTGCCTCGCAATAGATTTCTCGGCCTTAAGTATGCCTGGCCTGAATGCAGCTTCAGACCAGGCATCGTTCCAGATTAATATGCAAGCTTTTGCAGGTCTCCTGATTCAAGTGGCCTTGTTCCTCAGAGGTTTTCTAGTTGTTCCAAGTACGCTTAGTGGATTGCTAACATGTTCCAGGATTCAGCAGTTTTGCTGTGGGTTGTATTATCTTGTTTATGGACATTTCTTGTTGCTGATTTTTACTGTGACTTTTTACCTTTGCATATTCCTCTATTTTGTATTCATCTTTCATCAATAAAAAAGGATTGTTTTCCTGAAGTCAAGTGTGGTGGATTGTTGCCTGAGGGTTCCGTTTCCTGCTCTGGGTTGCAACAGTTATCCTGATCTTTTGAAACATTACCTTTGTTTTTAAGAACTTTTTACCTTTTATTTTCAATAAACCATAAGGACTACTGGCTGTGTGCAATTTGGTGTTCTTCAGCAAGGTGATTCTACTCTGAGGTGCAACAGATGGGATCCTGAGGGCTCTGTCCCTGGACTGATGGGAAAATGTTGTAGGACAGACAATTTTGCCCATGTGATGAGGTCGTAAGGCTCCATCTACACAGACCATTTAATGCAGTTCAAAGCTGACTTCAAACTGTTGCAGCCCGATAACAAGCTCCCATGAAAGCTTTTAATGGGTATCAGTGTTCTGTGGTTTATGTAATTACCATCCGGGCCTCAAACTGCTTCCAGGATTTCCTATGTAATCATTTGCACAGCAGAACCATTAATTGAAAGAAAGTTGGTAGTGTATGCTTTTGTGGACAAGTTCTTCAATCTCACAGGTGCTACAAAATCCCTTTGCATTCTTCAAACACTTAATAAAACCTGCTGCTTCCCCGTTCAAAATATTTTCTCTTTTTTATAGCAAGACTGGCTTATAAAACTAACATGCACAGTACATCAAAGAAAATAAGCTCTTGCCACTGAAATGCAGAATGTAGAATTTAGAGGAAGCCTCCCCTCCAGTCTATTTTAATTACAGTGATCCTACAAAATGCTAACAGTAGTCAAGAATTGTACAACCAGAAGTGAATACCATTTAATTAGCAGCCAGGTTGGTGACACAAGTATGGTTGGGCTCCCTCTTGAAAAAAAGAATCACATTCATTTCCCCCAAAAGTGCCACATGTGTAACATTAATTAGCTGCCCCTGCCTTCCTTCTGGCAACTCAGTCTTGCACAAAAACTTTGTCTCTTCTTTATTCATGGGGTTTAATTATTTCCAATACAAAAGATCTTGTAGATTCAGGTGAATGTAAGTTAAGAGGCCACTTCATAGGTGATATCAGCCTTTCCAACCCACTTAGCAGAACTCTGAATCTGAAGAAAAACAAAGAGAACAATGTTTCATTTTTTAATCTGGCATCCAGTGCATTCATTCTTCCACCAAAGTTGAAAACCATTCAAGTCACCTTAGAGCACATCTCACCTTAGATATCCAAATGGAATGTTAAATAGAGTTGCAATATATGATAATAATTTAAACTGTGAACACAGCAGCCAAGGTAGAGAGATAATGAATAGACTTGTATCTAAAAGGGACACATATCTGAGAAGTATGTTTCTGAGCATGTCAGCTTGGAAATATGTGCCATCATTAGCCCTCTTCTAGTGTTATGCATTGTACTTTAATTAAACATGCATTTTTATTGTGTCAGGAGCGAACCAAAACAGTTGTATTGCATTAAAAACAATCAAACAAACAAAACACAAAGTTTGGTATTCTATTAAATGTCCTTTGACCAGTAGCTGGCCACTTGGAGTGCCTCTGGTGTTGCTGCAAGAAGGTCCTCCATGGTGCATGTGACAGGGCTCAGGTTGCATTGCAGCAGGTGGTCAGTGGTTTGCTCTTCTCCGCACTCGCATGTCGAGGATTCCACTTTGTAGCCCCATTTCTTAAGATTGGCTCTGCATCTCGTGGTGCCAGCGCAGTCTGTTCAGCGCCTTCCAAGTCGCCCAGTTTTCTGTGTCCCCAGGAGGAGTCTCTCATTTGGTATCAGCCATGATTGAGGTTCTGGGTTTGAGCCTGCCACTTTTGGACTCTCGCTTGCTGAGGTGTTCCAGCGAGTGTCTCTGTAAATCTTAGAAAACTATTTCTTGATTTAAGTCGTTGACGTGCTGGCTGATACCCAAACAGGGGATGGGCCAGAGATGTCACTGCCTTGGTCCTTTCACTATTGGCTGCTACTTCCCAGCGGATGTCAGGTGGTGCAATACCGGCTAGACAGTGTAATTTCTCCACTGGTGTAGGGCGCAGTCACCCCATGATAATGCGGCATGTCTCATTAAGAGCTACATCCACTGTTTTAGCATGGTGACAGGCCCGTGGCCAGAATTTTGATTCGGGGGTGGGCTGTTTGGTTCGGGGGGGTTGAGTCTGAGTGAAAGAGGGTCTGTGCTAGCAAACCTTTTGTATCGTTACCCCAATACCCCCATGCATATGGGATATATTGAGCATGGTGATCAGATCATGATATGAATAAACATAACAGTTTAAATAATGTACCAGTAAGGCCTTCTCGCAGACCACCATGAGAATTTGGGGGGGAGGGCTGAAGCCCCCAAAGCCCCCCCCCCCCCGCTACATGCCTGACATACAATATATTGCTATGCCAAACAGGACATGCATACTCAGCAGCAGAGTAGCATAGTGGAAAGGCAGATGTCTTCACTGTATCTGGTTGTGATCCCCAGGTTGTGCCGGTCAGCTTTCATATGTTTCTAGCCCCCACTTTTTGCATGATTTTCAGGCAGTGCTTCTTGTAGGTCCGGGCACGGTCCAGAGTGACTCCCGGGTATTTGGGTGTGCTGCAATGCTCCAGTGGGATTCCTTCCCAGGTAATCCTCAGAGCTTGGGATGCTTATCTGTTCTTAAGATGAAAAGCACATGCCTGTGTTTTAGATGGATTAGGAATCAGCAATAGGCAGTAAGAGCACTCAGAGCTTTGAAGAGCTTCTGTTCAACCATCTCAAAGCTCCCTGCTTGAGCGGTGATGGCACAAACATCAGCATAGTTGAAACTCTCTGTCCCTTCTGGCAATGGCTGGTCATTTGTGTAAATTTTGAACATTGATGGAGCAAGAACGCTCCCCTGAGGCAGGCCATTCTTCTGTTTTCGCCATCTGATTCTTTGGCCCTGGAACATTAAACATGCATTTTGCATTAAACGTGCAAAAAATGGGGCATACTAGCTTTGCTCCTATTTTCTTAACTGGCATGTGTGAGAGTGGCAGGCAGAGAAACAGCAAGTGGTAAGAACTATTGCAAAGTTCCTGGTCATCCAAACAATCTTCAGATCAGACTCCCATCTTCAGTGTTTTTGTTAGAAAGAGGTCCATGTTCTCTTCCCTCATCTGTCTGATTCAAGTAGATTACAAAATGCCTGAACAGAGCTAATGTTCCCATGACATCTAGGTGACAGTACGCACTTTATAGATACTATGTATAAATTCTAATATGTCTGATGTATTTCTTCAAAACTGTTGAGAAAGGGGATTTAGGGAGATATGATGAAAGAATTAAGGACATAAGAATCCAAAAGAAATTGTGTAAGTTAAGAGCATTTGCAGATAATGTGAGAAAATCCTCTAGAAAGAATAGAAGCACAAAAAGAATTTGGAGGATGGGGTGGATTTAAAGTAAATAAGAGAAAGATTATGATGTTAATAAAAAATGAAAAAAGAGGATCAAATACAATTGATAGAGAAGTTGGATTTGAAAATTGAGAAAAAGGTGAAATATCTCAGTATTACTATGACAAATATGAATTGCATGTTTTTGAAGAATAATTATCTAAGGATACAGAATGATGTGAGGATGGACTTCCAAAAAAAAAGGGATGAAATTTAAACTCTCACTGTCAGAGAAACAGTTGTTTCTTTTAGATAATACCAGTTTTAACTAATGATGTACAGGTTGAGGCAGCATAACTTCCTTTTTAAAAATGCGTGCCATTCAGTCGGTTGAAGACGTAGCGGAGCGCTAGTGGTCTCGTTCGAGAGGCGGGAGTATAAAGTTTTGTCCTGATACAGTTCAGTCACCATCATGCATTGGAACAGTGAAGAGCGTGCTTCTGCCATTGAGGTCTACTTTTCGAGTGGATTTGGGGTGGCTGGCCCGCTCTCCAGATTTGGCCCCTTGTGATTTTTTTCTATGGAGTTTTTTGAAATCCCATGTTTCTGTGAACCATCCAAGGTCCCTACAAGATTTGAAGATCAACATCCAGGAAGAAATTGCCAACATAACGCCTGTTATGCTGGCAAGAGTCATGACAAACGCCAGAAATCAGTTTACTCAGTGTAGGGAGAATGGGGGACGTCACCTACCTAATTTGATCTTCAAAACTACATAAAACAAAACTTTAGGTATGTGCCTAAATTATTAAAAATAATTCTGATTCGTACAATGGGTTTTATTAAGTTTTGAAAAAAGGAAGTTATGCTGCCTCACCCTGTATCATTTAAATCATGACAGAGTTAAAATTGTATTATCGAAGGCTTTCATGGCTGGAATCAGTGGGTTGTTGTAGGTTTTTTCGGGCTATATGGCCATCGTCTAGAGGCATTCTCTCCCGACGTTTTGCCTGCATCTATGGCAAGTATCCTCAGAGGTAGTGAGGTCTGTTGGAACTAGGAAAAAGGGTTTATATATCTGTGGAATGACCAGGATGAGACAAAGGACTCTTGTCTGCTGGAGCTAGGTGTGAATGTGCCTAGAGCAAACTTTTGTTGAGAGGTGATTAGCGCCCAAACACGAATCAAGGAACATGAAAGGCACTGCAGACTACTTCAACCAGAGAAGTTAGCCATAGCAGAGGACCTGATGAACCAACCTGGACACAGCATTTTATTTGAGAACACAGAAATGCTGGACCACTCTCACAACCACCATGTCAGACTACACAGAGAAGCCATTGAAATCCACAAGCATGTGGACAATTTCAACAGAAAGGAGGGAACCATGAAAATGAACAAAATCTGGCTACCAGTATTAAAAAAAACTCTAAAATTACAACAGCACAACAGAGAGGAAACAAACAAGGACATCTAATCACCTCTCAACAAAAGTTTGCTCTAGGTACTGTCAGGCCATTATATGCTAATCAAGGTGGTCAGTTGAAACATTCACACCTAGCTCCAGCAGACAATAGTCCTTTTTCTCACCCTGGTCATTCCACAGATATATAAACCCTTTTCCTAGTTCTAACAGACCTCACTACTACCTCTGAGGATGCTTGCCATAGATGCCGGCGAAACGTCAGGAGAGAATGCCTCTAGACCATGGCCATATAGCCCGAAAAAGCCTACAACAACCCACAGAGTTAAAATTCATTTAGCAAGGATGAAACCTGGAAGTAAAATAAAAAGTTTCACAAAATGCAAAACAGACAAAGGGATTGGGAGTTCTGGGTTTGAATGGTATTTTGCTGTCTGTTGTTTGGTTTAGTAGAAGGATTGGACCGAGTTGATAAGTTAGAGATAACTAGATCTGGTAGGGGAAAACCTGAGGTTTGGGTAGCATGGTACAATAAAGCCAATGTGAATGTTATTTATAAAAACCATATCATGTTAAACATATGAAATAGATATAAACCAAATTTGTGCTGTAAGATATTCCTATTTTATAGGATGAAAAAAGTACAAGATAAACAGCTAACTTACCAATACTTTTTTGAAACCTAGCTGAAATCAACATCAAACTGAGTGAAATTGACAATTTATAGAGGGTGATTTTCATTGGGTTGTTGTAGGTTTATCCGGGTTATATGGCCATGTTCTAGAGGCATTTCTTCCTGACGTTTCGCCTGTATCTATGGCAAGCATCCTCAGAGGTAGTGAGGTCTGTTGGAAGTAGGAAAATGGGTTTATATATCTGTGGAATAATATCTAGGGTGTGAAAAAGAACTCTTGTCTGCTGGAGCTAGGTGTGAATGTTTCAACTGACCATCGTAATTAGCATTTGATGGCTTGGCAGTGCCTGGGGAAATCTTTTGTTGAGAGGTGATTAGATGTGCCTGATTGTTTACTCTCTGTTGTTTTGCTGTTGTAATTTTAGAGTATATTGGTAGCCAGATTTTGTTCATTTTCATGGTTTCCTCCTTTCTGTTGAAATTGCCCACATGCTTGTGATTTTCATGTTTGAAAGATTTAAGATGGATAAAAAGATTATTATGAGTTGAGTGACACAGCTGTGTACAAATAATAAACATTTGTTTGGTAAGATGTATAAAAGTTTGTTAAAGCAGATATGGAAGAGGAACGGTTTAAAGATTGTAAGGTAAAGTTGGAATATTTATTTATTTTGTGTCAAAAGCATGCTTCTGGAGCATGGCCATACAACCTGGAAAACTCACAGAAACCCAGTGATTCCAGCCATGAAAGCCTTCGACAATACAGATAAAACTCCATGCAACTCGATACAAAAATACAAAGATTTTTGTATCGAGTTGCATGGAATTTTTGCAGGAAACTGAACATTTTTTTTCCTCATACTGTGAAGGCCAGGACTCAGTAAATGAACACATTCTTGTATATGGCAGGTTCTAAAGATGTTGAGTCCGCATCATCATAGAATCATAGAATCAAAGAGTTGGAAGAGACCTCATGGGCCATCCAGTCCAACCCCCTGCCAAGAAGCAGGAATATTGCATTCAAATCACCCCTGACAGATGGCCATCCAGCCTCTGTTTAAAAGCTTCCAAAGAAGGAGCCTCCACCACACTCCGGGGCAGAGAGTTCCACTGCTGAACGGCTCTCACAGTCAGGAAGTTCTTCCTCATGTTCAGACTATTATTTTCCATGGTCATATTTTATGGAATCCTCCTATGCATTGCAGTTTGGTCACAGGAATCCGAAGGTCTCGGGCTTAAAATTTCAAATGCTCCTCCCTCAATTGCACATCCCAGGTTTCGAGTATTCAGACCATGACAGGAATGTTATGACATGAAACAAAATGGGAGGACAAATAAATATTGTGAATCCTACAGATAAATTTTTCTAGCAAATCTATGTTTACTTTCATTATCTACATTTTTTTTAAACAGTGAAATGATAAAACTGTGTTCTGCGATAAGAGGAAAAGAACTGGTACCAAATGCAAATGCAACCTGACCAACTTGAAATGATGTATTTTTCTTTTGTAACATCTCTTGTCCAAAGCCCATTCAAGATTAACATTCTTCATTATTGTTAGCAATTCCTAGGTTTCTGTTGCATGACAGCTTTTTCACAGATGGTTAGAAACACCGCTGCGTTCTGTACACATTTAGAAAGAATGCGACATGAAACTTGCCACTTGGCAAGTTCTGTTAAATTATAAAGGTTCATACAAGTAGATATTTCAAAAATGATTTAAAATACAATGTTAATCTGCCAATTCAAATTTCTAAATTAATATGGAAGATGAAAGCAATATCCTTTCACAGGTTTGCTTGACACAACGTATTTCTTCATTTTTATAAGTGAAAAAAAGGTATATTATTTACAATGTACATTGTTCACATCTTGGAGACTGGAGATGGGCGAAGTGCAGCCCTTTAGCTATTGTTGAACTAT
>NW_026844366.1:176426986-176437206 GCF_025583915.1 Anolis sagrei ordinatus | reverse complement strand
AAGATGGAAAGAGAGGATGATAGGGTGGAAGGGAAGGGGGAAGGAAAAAGAGAAGGAAGAGAGAAAAAGAAGAAGAAAGGGATAAGGAGAAAAAAAAAAGGAAGGAAGAAGAGATTAGTGAAGAATAGAATGATTTGATAGAGATGAAGAAAATGCGAGGGAGGTGAGGGGTACATGTAGTAATGGACCGCCCCAAGTGGAATTAAGGAGAAAGAGTAGGAGAATGAAAACTCGCCCTCTCAGCATCACGACATCCGAAACGAGTTTTGAACTTTTTTTTTTTGGATCACCCAAGCCTAGTAAATAGAATGGAAAATCACACAGAGATGTAGAAGAACCAACGTGGGATCTCCCTAAACTGTTCTCAGTGCTGGTTATCCGCTAGGGCAACCAAAGCTATCTTCACTTCATAACCAGATTCAAAACGAGAAACCCCTGGGTCTGGGAGGTCACACCATGTTCCAGGACCTTGTCCCAAAAAGCAACATCCCAGGATAGGGTTGCCATAAGTCAGAGATGATGCATAACCATGGAATAATGAAACAAATAAACAAATAGAAAACTATTATTTAAGTGACATAAATGTTTGAAATATTTGTCACATGCCATGTCATAAAATCTATATATATATAAATGTTCTGTGCATAATGAGTACCTTAAAAACAAAAGAACCAATGAACGAAATCACACCAAATTAGGCAACGAAACGTCTCACAACACAAGGAGTGACCATCACTCAAAAAACTATGATTTTGTCATTTGGGAGTTGTAGTTGCTGGGATTTATAGTTTACCTACAATCAAAGAGCATTCTGAACTCCACCAATGATGGAATTGAACCAAACTTGGCACACAGAACTCCCCTGACCAACAGAAAATACCGGAAGGGTTTGGTGGGCACTGACCTTGAGTTTGGGAGTTGTAGTTCACCTACATCCAGAGAGCACTATGGACTCAAACAATGATGGATCAGGACCAAACTTGGCACAAGCACTTGACACAAGCCCAAATATGAACACAGATGGAGTTTGGGGAAAATAGACCTTGACATTTGGGAGTTGTAGTCACTGGGGTTCACAGTTCACCTACAATCAAAGAGGATTCTGAACCCCACGAACGACAGAATCGGGGCAAACTTCCCACAGAACCCCCATGACAAACAGAAAATACTTAAGACCACCCAATCTAATTCCCTTCATCAGGGCAAGAAAACGTAATCGAAGTCCTCCTGACGAAGAGCCATCCAGCCATAGATATAGATATAGATAGATAGATAGATAGATAGATAGATAGATAGATATGATTCACACACAGAGAGATATAGTATCATAGATTTGAAAGGGACACTTAAAGAAGGACAACAATATGTTGCATGTTCCAGGGTGGGCAAACCAGACACTCTCCATATCAGCACTGACAAAGAAACAGCAAGAAATACTGTTTACCCACAAGCATAAAGAAATTACAAATATTAGAAACCAACACTTTCTCATTACTTTATTTTCCAGATCAACAAACTGGGCCACAGCAACGTGTGGCAGGGGACCACTAGTAGAATTGTAAACTTCTGACATCGCAAAGCAGTTCAAGGCTTCTATCAATTTGAGAATCAATAACAAGGCTCTTTAAGTATAAGTATGGTGCACAGGAACAGAAAAATTCTCCCCAGAAAAATGTACTAATAATTAAGTAAAATGTATATGGATGCTCAATTTTACTGGCATGGTTATATATAACATGGAATTTCTCTAAGATGTATCCCATTAGTCTTCCCACCATGAAGGTTTTATTTTTTGCTAACATTAGTCTTAAGCTCTGCGCTGTACACTTTTGCAATTATCATACTAATGATATTTTATATGATAAATGCATCACATTTGCTTTTATTTTAAAAAATAGAGGAACTCTTTATTTATTTATTTTTAAAAAAAGCTTTCATAGTACCCTGCAATATGGAAAACAGAGAAGAAATGTTGGAATGAAGGCTAATTTTTAGTTTTAAATAACAGCCTATTCAGATAAAATTATATCAAGAAACTACATCAAGATATTAGTGAAGCTCCAGTTCACAAATGAATGCTCAGGCTCAATTGTGTAAAAGCAACACACTTTAAAAAACAACACCCCCATCAGTTTCCTTTTGTAGCCTTACCATTATACATTTGACTTCTATCTAAGCATGATAAATTTCAACAAATAATGAACACAAAATGTCTAGGAAGTCTCCCGTCAAAATCAAGCAATGGAAACAAACAATAACACTGCTTCTATACAGAAATGTCAGCGTAGGACTCTAGTGTGAGGAGTCAATGTGTTAAATTTAACATCTGGGAGCAGAAAGCAATTTCTCAATATAAATACATTTGCTACAGCTCAGTCACTTGAATGTACATTTAGTAGTTCTATGCTGCATTATTTTCCAGAATAGTTTGATTAAATTCATTTTCATATTCAGCAACCTTATCAGAGCAACATAGCTTCTTGTGGGCTATAAAACAAAATGCAAAGTCCAGAAAAGAGTGATAACTTTATTGGCCAACCAAAGATATAAAATATATCATGAAAGCTTTTGAAATGCCACTGGCTTCACTATCGGGCAAAAGAAGTTTAAAACTTCTAGAGATGAGAGATACAAATTCCCCTTGTGACGGCGCAACTGGTGCCACCTGTATGTAAAACTTTAAGTTGCAAAGATTTGAACTGTTGTAATATGTCCAGACTTGCCTGTCTAGCTTGTAAATGTATAGTTGAATTCACTGGTTATCCACAGCTGTCAATCAATGTTGTTTTACATCAATTGGCTTGCTCTCCCAGCTCAGTTGTTTGGCTCCACCCCTCCCTAGGGAGAAGAGCAATACTTTCGTCTTTATTCTTACCACCAAAAGCTCAACCAAAGCCCTTGGTCAAGTCATTTCTTACCACCAATTCTTAAGTTTATACCCTTAAGTTTCATACTTCATGCCCAGCTCATCTGGACGACATTGAGGAATCTTAGGCGTCTTCAAACCAGTCCTTTGGCATCAAGAGGAAGACTTTGTGTCTTCAATATAGGCAATTGGACTGGGATTGTGAGTGTTTCGACCTCGTAGCCATTGAGAAAGAGGGAACTACTCAGCTGGAAAACTCCTTGAACCCAAGACAACCAGAGACTATAATGTATATTTTCTTTACCCGTTTTGGAACATCAAGTTTAGTGCCTCAGAAAGATAACTCTTTGTAAACAATAAAGCCTATTTCAAGTTATCTATTGTGTCTTGTTGATCCTCGAGAGTTCTAGTTCTCTAAAGGAAGGCAAGAAGCAATCTCCTGGGAAAAAGTTGCTACGTCCTTGTTTTTTCACTAAGAACTATAGATCCCCAGGCAATGACGGCACACCCCTATTCCTAAGAAATAGCAGAACATGTTTCTTACTCAGCTATACTTGCCCTCCCTGTGCAGTCGGCTGTCTATAGTCACCAGTTCTGCAACCACGGATTCATGCATCCACAGTTTGAAGCTATTAATAAAAATTACAAAAAACAATCCTTGATTGTGTCAAGTTATATATGAACTCATATTAAATGTAAATAAAACCAGTAGTTGTATATGTATTTTATCTTATATGTATTTTTAACTTACTGTTCATGTATTATGTTTTAAAAGGTTATTTATTGTTAGCATTGAATTCTTGCTGTTAGCCATTCTGAGTCCCTCCATGGAGGTAGAGAAGAACGGGATATAAAAGTTTTAAATAAATAAATAAAGGACACAATTTTATAAACCGCATTGAGTCGCCTGTCTGGGCTGAAATATGCGGTATAGAAATAAAGCAAATAAATATTACACCACCATATAGAGAGACTTAAGAATCCATGGATTTTGAGCCTACTGTATTTATTTGCAAGCAGAACCTATTTAAACATGTATTTAACTATTTAACCGGTGGATAGGAGCCCCCGGTGGTGCAGTGGGTTAAACCCCTGTGCCGGTAGGACTGAAGACTGGCAGGTCACAGGTTCAAATCCGGGGAGAGCACGGATGAGCTCCCTATATCAGCTCCAACTCCTCATGTGGGGACATGAGAGAAGCCTCCCACAAGGATGATAAAACATCACAACATCTGGGCATCCCCTGGGCACCATCCTTGCAGATGGCCAATTCTCTCACATCAGAAGCAATTTGCAGTTTCTTAAGTTGTTCCTGGCATGACAAAAAAAACCCATGTATTTAACCTAATCTTATTTCAACTGTGCATTCAGATTACTTCTAAGGGCCTCATCAGATGAGGTAAATTTAGCATCCTAGGACTCTTTCACCCTGTCTTGGGGACGGAGCCCCATGCGACATTGTGTGACTTCCAGTGGAGGCCCCGCTCCCACCAAGGTGGAAGTGATGTCAGAGGCTTCTCCATCATTGTGTTGTGCTGGCTTCAATGGAGCCAGCACCAGCCCTCTTCAGAATGGAAATGCTTCCCATGTCTAATGGGGAAAACATCACTGAAGGGGTGACGCATGTGGGGTGACACAGGTTTATAGTAAAAAAAACTATAAACCATTATTTTGTATTGCTAGCATTTCCCTTCCTTCCTACTTGCCTCAGCATGTGCCATCACTCTTTCCTCTCTCTACTCCTTTCATAATTTTATGTTTCTCCTGCACTTTTGCACGATACACCTGCATCTCTCCCTCTCCCTTGCCTCTTTCCCCAATCTTTTTTTATTTTATATTCACCATAATGCTTCTTGCGTCTATCCTTTGGGCAGAGAGGAACAACGTTACTTCTCCCCCAAAAATGTAGTGGATGAACTGCATATTTTAGGACATAAACTAGAGACTTACTTTAAAAATGAAGTTTGGAGAGAGGTACCAGATGGCATGCCAGAAACAAAGTTGAATCTCTGAGTCCCCTTCGGGGTGAGAAGGGCAGGGTACAAATATGGTAAATAAATAAATAAATAAAGCTAGCCATATTTGTGGAATAGTGGAATAGCTCCCCTAAACAGGGAGAGAAAGATGTTCTCTTGGGAAAGGAAGGAAGGAATTTGTCTTAATTGTTCTTTTGCTGATCTGTTAAAAGATCTCTTTAATGTACCCTTATGTATAGTCTGTGATGTGGTTCCGGGCCTGCAGGGGGGAGGATGAATCAATATATCATCTTCATATTCTAAACAAGCAAACTTTGTTCTGTTGAATAATCTGTGAGTGAAATTCTGTCAAAGGAATGCCCGAATAATACTGATAATTATCCTAGTGTTGTTGGTTTTAAATCACCCATCTCTTATCACATTCTCAAACCATTAGAGGCAAATCAGAATTTGAATTTTAAGAGATGTGTTGTTGAATCCAATGATAAGAAATAGTCAAGTTTGTGTATCTTGTTACAGAACAAAGGGGGATGCATATTGCATACTGCCACATTTTATATAACCAAGGGAGGATAATTCATCCAAGGTTTGATGAAAGATCAGAAAATATCTCTTGATAAACGTAGCATTCAATAAACCTTATATTTTGTCTGCCGAAATAAATTTGTCCTTAGAGATATGAGGATTTATCTCCCCTTAACAACTAGCAGAATATCGACAGGATCTTATCTTCCAATGCTCACTGAAAAGCATCACATACCTAGTTGTTAACCATTAAACGGAGCACTTTGAAAGAGTGAGAAACTTTGAAGAAGTGTACTAAACATAAGTCACAAAAGCTCTCTTCAGATAACATGGCAAGGAGTAATATATGTTTATTCTGCGAGAAAATGAGGAATTTAGCAGTTCTTCCACAGTTCTGCATACACTCATTCAATCAGGAATGAACTGTACTTCCATCATTCTGAACCAGCGGTGGAAAATTCTGAAGGCTGCATGTTGCCTATCACATTTAATCATGAGAACTGCTTTGTATACATGATCATGAATTCTACAAAAAGGGGAACCTCCAAATGCATGGATGTGTTAAGATCTGCTGTCACAAATATACAAGGCTTGTTTGACATGATCCTATTCAGTTATACTGACAAGCAAAGAAACATCTGTTAGGCCATCCAGGACCAGTCCAGAGCATTTTGCAGAACAATTGTGATGGCGGACAGATGGACCATCTGTGTTACTATCCGGCTTCTTTTTGCTGGTCACATAGGTATCCCATTCTGATACCAGCAAAGGTAACATCAGCACCAATCACTTGCACAAAGCACTATGGCTGGTGGGGTACAGTGGCATAGGTAGGAGTCACCCCCTTCACCTGTACTGATCAGCACAGGGAAAGAGAGATGGCAACCAAAATGAACCCAATACACTATCCAGACTGCTACAAAGCCAGCAGATACTCCAGAGTTTCCTGCAGGCTCTGGAGTATTCACCGTTTCCAAAAGCAGGGCTAATTTGGGTTAAGGGCAGGCATAGTGACAGCAAATTGGAGATATGTGTTGCATCCACATTTTAAAAATAATATATTATTTATTTCAAATATTTGTACCTCACTCTTCTCAACCCCCTGGGCGGGACTCAGGGTGGCTTCCAGTCGGCAACAAATCAAATCAAACATTTATTTCGGTCATTGACCAGCACAGGAAATAGAGTCACATTTCCATACAAACGTGGCATGTTTGGTACATTAAAAATATAAATATAACTACTAAAAACACAATATGGGTGAGGGAGCAGAAGGGGAAACAGGGTAAAAACATACAATGCCCAGATCCATCACCAAATTGTAGATTCAGGGAAGAAGATTACTGGACACACAGTTAACTTTTGGGACTAGTCATTCCCTGACGGATTTTGTATGCTGCTGCACAGAACTTTGCAACATTGTAGGTTGTAGCTGAATTAGTATCTGCAAGTAGCATGGAGGTATAAAATTGTCCTGAATGGCCTGGGTGCTTGTCTATCAGAGGTAAGATAAGCCTGGCATGGGTATCCCTGTAGAACGGGCACTGAAGGAGCACATGTTCTATTGTTTCTACATGACCCGAGTCACAGGGGCAGAGTCTCTCTGGGAAAGGGATCTTCCGGTAGCGGCCTTCGAGTACAGCTGATGGGAGAGCGTGGCATCGGGCCAGGGTGAAAGCCCTTCGATGAATAGGAACCTCTAAGTATGTTAAATATGCCATAGGGGAGGCAAGGTATCTGCTGTCTTCACTGATAAGGAAGGTTGGAGCCGAGGCCAGATCTAGTTGGCGCTCTGTGTCTGTGATACGTTGTTTAATAAGTGCTTTGGCTTGATTGTAATCCATAGCTAATAGTAGACCTGGAGAAAATCCCAACGAGGAGATTTTGGATGCTACCGCCTGCTTCCATGTGGATTGGAAGTCATCCTCCATGGTTAGTGGGGCAAGGCCAAGGGGTGCACGGGACAGTCTGAGCCAGAGGTTAAGTATGGCCACCCACACCCTGGCCTCCACTCTCATAAAGCCCGTCTCTAGTCGCAGGGTGGCATTAGAAACACATTTAGGTACCTGCAAGGCCGATCTCAGAAACTTGGACTGAACCAGCTCTAATGGGGCAAAACTGGGGAAGGGGCCCAGCTGAGCACCATACAAGAGTTGGGCTAATGACTTGGCTTCAAACAGCTTGAGCGCTGCCGGTGTGAAGTGGCCCCCTCTTGTCCTAAGATATTTAAGAATGGCAATTGAGCTCCCCTGTGCGGTGTTTATTTCTTGCACTTATTGACCGCCACTCTCAGCCCTAGGGGCGACTCGTGGCGGTGAACAACAACATATAAAGACAATGTACAAAAATCACAACAATACACACCAAAACTACTACTACACATATACTTATACTAAAAATCCGCTTCGTCTAATCCTGGGGTCATAGCCAAATTCGTAGTCATAGTCCATTCTAAGTCGTTCCACAGATACCCTTAGTTGAAGGCCTGCTCGCAGAGCCAAGTTTTCAGGCTCCTGCGAAAGGCCATCAAAGTGGGCGCCTGTCTAACTTCAGTAGGGAGGGTGTTCCACAACCGGGGGGCCACCACCGAGAAGGCCCGCTCCCTCGTCCCCGCCAGACGTGCCTGTGAGGCAGGCGGGACCGAGAGAAGGGCCTCCCCGGATGATCTCAAGGCCCTCGTGGGCTCGTAGGCCGAGATGCGGTCTGCAAGGTATTTTGGGCCGGAACCGTTTAGGGCTTTGTAGGCTAACACCAGCACCTTAAATTGGGCCCGGTAGCAAATCGGCAGCCAGTGGAGCTGGGACAGCAGGGGCGTTGTATGCTCTCTGCGCCCTGCTCCTGTTAACAACATGGCTGCCGCGCGTTGGACTAGCTGAAGCTTCCGGGCCGTCTTCAAGGGCAGCCCCACGTAGAGAGCGTTGCAGTAGTCGAGGCGGGATGTGACCAAAGCGTGTACCACCGTGGCCAAGTCAGACTTCCCAAGATACGGGCGCAGCTGGCGCACGAGCCTAAGCTGTGCAAATGCTCCCCTGGTCACCGCCGAAACCTGGGGATCCAGGCTCAGCGATGAGTCCAGGGTCACACCCAAGCTGCGAACCTGCGCCTTCAAGGGGAGTGCGACCCCGTCCAGCACAGGCTGTAACCCTATACCCTGCTCGGCCTTACGACTGACCAGGAGTACCTCTGTCTTGTCTGGATTTAATTTCAGTTTGTTCGCCCCCATCCAGACCATTACAGCGGCCAGGCACCGGTTCAGGACTTCGACGGCCTCCTTAGTAGCAGGTGGGAAGGAGTGACAGAGTTGGACGTCATCTGCGTACAGGTGACACCGCACCCCGAAACTCCGGATGATCTCACCCAGCGGCTTCATGTAGATGTTAAACAGCAGGGGGGACAAGATGGAACCCTGAGGAACGCCACAGGTCAACGGCCGTGGCGTTGAACAGGAGTCCCCCCATAACACCTTCTGGGTACGACCCTCCAGAAATGACCGGAGCCACTGCAGCGCAGTGCCCCCGAGACCCATTTCCGCAAGGCGCCCCAGAAGGATACCGTGGTCGACGGTATCGAAGGCCGCTGAGAGGTCCAGGAGCACAAACAGGGACACACTCCCCCTGTCTAGCTCCCGGAGCAGATCATCCACTAAGGCGACCAAGACCGTCTCGGTACCATGCCCCGGTCTGAAACCAGACTGTGCCGGATCCAGATAATCCGTGTCTCTCAAGAATACCTGGAGTTGTGAGGCCACCACGCTTTCCATGACTTTGCCCAAGAAGGGAAGATTGGAAACAGGCCGAAAGTTGTCCAATTTAGTGGGGTCAAGTGATGGTTTCTTCAACAGCGGCTTTATAACAGCCTGTTTTAGGCTCGCTGGAATCTTGCCTTCCCGAAGGGAGGCATTAACCACCACCGATACCCACTCGGCCAATCCCCCTCTGGCCTCCTTAAGAAGCCAGGATGGGCAGGGGTCTAGGATGGACGTGGTGGGTCTCATTCCTCCAAGTATCTTGTCCACATCCTCGGGTTTCACAAACTGAAAAGAATCCAACAAAATCGGACAAGCAGGTGCTTGTGTCACATCCCCAGAGACTGCATTTAATGTGGCGTCCAGCCCAGAGCGGATCAAAGCGACTTTGTCTGCAAAGAACCGAGCAAATGCTTCACAGCGCGCTGCCGAGTTGTCAGGGCTCCCACCTGAGATAGGGGGAGTTAAAAGACCTCTGACAATCCGGAACAACTCCGCCGGACGGTTTTTTGCAGACGCAATAGTGGCCGCAAAGAAAGTTTTCTTTGCGGCTTTTATTGCCACGGCATATGCCCTTAAAAAGGACACAAACCGTGCTCGGTTTGGCTCGCTTGGATCCGAGCGCCACACGCTCTCTAGAACCCTCTTCTTTCGCTTCATCGCTGCCAGCTCCTCAGTAAACCAAGGAGCTGGTTTAGCTCGGTTACTTGAGAGGGGACGTTCCGGAGCGATCATGTCAATTGCCCTAGTCATCTCCCCATTCCAGAGAGCGACCAAGGCCTCGACATGAGCACCTACCAAGGTGGCGGGAAACTCCCCAAGAGCCATCAGGAATCCATTCGGATCCATTAGCCTCCTGGGGCGGACCATCTTAATAGGTCCTCCACCCTTGCGGAGGTTAGGGGGCGCAGTGAGTCTAAATCTAACCAGGAAGTGGTCGGTCCACGGCAACGGAGAGATAGACAACTCCTCCACACCGCCACCCTGCTCCCATCCCTGGCAGAAGACCAAGTCCAATGTGTGTCCAGCACAGTGGGTGGGGCCAGTTATTCGTTGGGACAGCCCCATGGTTGCCATGGCGGACATGAAGTCCTGAGCCGCCCCTGTG
>NW_026844366.1:176325145-176426886 GCF_025583915.1 Anolis sagrei ordinatus | reverse complement strand
AGGATTCCCTAGGATTCTGCGTTCTTGGGTTGTGCAGCTCAGCGTTGTCGCTGCTAGCCGCCATCCCCCCGGAACCGGAAGCTTCCCTGCGCGGTGTTGGATACTTGATCCCCATGAGCTCTTCTGCTACCATTAGATTGGAAAACTACACCAGTCGGCAACAATTCAATGCCTCTATATACACACATAATAAAATACATAACAACCGATAGTTATAAATAGTTAAAAATATTAAGACAATACAATTAAAATCTACTAACAATTACCAGTCTGGTGGTCATTATCTAGATGAATTCTGTGATTGGATACTCCATCAAACTTATCCATAGCCCATTTCTAAGCCACTGTCTACATTGTCATTTTCACTGTCTGTCTAATTACCCGTCTGATCGGGGTGTTGGGTGGCAACCTGTGCTGGACGGGGTTGTACTCCCCCTGAAGTCACAGGTCCGCAGTTTGGGGATTCTCCTGGACTCAGCGCTGACGCTTGAAGCCCAGGTGTTGGCGGTGGCTGGGAGAACCTTTGCACAATTAAAACTCGTGCACCAACTGCAACCATACCTCGTGAAGTCTGACTTGACCATGGTGGTCCACGCCTTAGTTACCTCTAGACTGGACTATTGCAATGCTCTCTACGTGGGGCTACCCTTGAAGACGGCCCGGCAATTACAACTTGTCCAACGGTCAGCAGCCAGATTAATAACTGGGGCCTCTTACAGGGAGCTGTCAACCCCCGTTTAAGGTAAGCTCCATTGGCTTCCATTTAACTTCCAGTCCCAATTCAAGGTACAGGTTCTTACCTATAAAGCCCTAAACGGTTTGGGACCTGAACCCTTCGATCTTCAGGTGAGGCCCTCCTTTCGCCCTTGCCAGTCTCTCAGACTTGCCTTGGGGGTACAAAGGAGAGAGCCTTCTCCTCTGTGGCCCCCCAACTCTGGAATTCGTTACCCGGAGAGATTAGGAAAGCCCCTACGTTAGAAACCTTTAAAAAGGGTCTTAAGACCTGGCTCTGCCGCTGCGCTTTCGGAGAGTAACCACATAACCTTATGCTAGTGCTCCCTCAATGTTCTTGTCCCAGGAGTCCCGTTTCTCCATGTATGAAGGTTTGTTTATTTCCCTATCTCTCTCTGAGTTCTCCCTTATAATTAGTTCTGTCCACTTATCTCACCCAGAGTTTTAAAATCATTTTATGTATATGCGGCCCGCTCTCTGTCATTATGTTTGGTTCCTATGTTCTGTGTATATTGTTTTATATGTTTTGATGTTTTACATTTTAATGTTATGTTGTTTATTTTATTGCAATTTGTACTGTTATATTGTAGTTTGTTGTTCGGGCTTTGGCCCCATGTAAGCCGCTCCGAGTCCCCATTGGAGAGATGGTGGCAGGGTATAAATAAATATTATTATTATTATTATTATTATTATTATTATTATTATTATTATTACCCAAAGGCCTGGTCCCACATCCACGTTTTTGACTTCTTTATAAAGATGAGGAGGGATGAAGATGACCTAATTTCCCCGGAAAGTGAATTCCACAGGCAGAATTCACATATGTGTAGATACGACTGGAATACTGTTTGCCTCTCACAGAAAACCATGAAGCCTATTTTTTTCTTTACTACAGTTCTTGTCATGCTATGATTGAGGGGGGAAAGGAAGGTCTGAAAATAACTCTGATGATAACATTAATGCTATGCTGTAGCAGTTAAAGTGTAAGACGAGGACCAGGAAGATTCAAATTTCTGGTCACTTAAGAAGTTCACTAGATGACTTTGGTCCTGTTAACATCTCTGAAGATGATGTACCTTGTGGGGCATTGAGAAGGTTGGAGAAGAATTTTGTAGAAAAAAACAGGATGGTTATATAATGCCAGGGATAGTATCAACAGGAATAATAATATTCAAATTCACTTCCGCACAATTCTGGGAGTGCCTGTCCAGATCTACTCCTTAACAGCTAGAGTTCAATAACTTGTAGATGCATGTTTAGTTTCTCTCGCCCTGCAGGATTCCTAATTCTATCTCCCAGGAGAAAAAGTGGACCCCACTGATTTCAAGATTTGCTAGAGTACTCTCACAGAATACAAAGGAAACATAAAATGCAGGGAAAACATATTGGTTCCTACTTCTTTAGATTGATCCCAAGAGATAACAAAGACACCACTAATCCATTTTTTGCTACTCAAGCATCTGACATTGTCAGTTTTAGATTACAGAGAGCTTTTATCTCTCATTTCTGCCTGAAGAGGTTCAGCACTATGAAAACTCTTTCTCAGGATATAAAAATACTGTCATTTCAAGCTGTCATTGTGCTCATGTAACTGCAGAAAGGTTTTTTTTTTCTAACAGGATGCTCTTTTTAAACCACCTTTTGTCAGTATATGTAATATTGGTATTATAAAGTGTCAGAAGTATTTACATAGACAAGGATCCTAGTAATATTTTACAAGAAATAAGCTCAAATTGCACTTCAGCAAAGGTGTACCTATATTAAATATTACAATACTCATAAAACTAAATAGTGCTGAAATAAAAATTTATCAACATTTGCTTCTTCAAATCATGAACTGTCAGATATGAATTCGTCTTCAATCAGTCAACCGTGCTTTCATTCTTCCCCTTAAGTCAATGGAGAACCATGATCACAAGGGAACCTGATTAGCATTGATCATATTTTGTGTTACTATAACATGTGATTGACTTGATTTGTTTGGTAAGGAGAAAAAAAATAATTTGAGTTAGGGCCAAGGGTGCACAGAATCAGGGTGTCAGAGTAGCAATGCTAACTGGAAACCAGTAGAGATGGTCTCAGAGCCTCAACTTTTGCATGTAGAATCAGGCCATCAGCATAGCCCTGAGTCACCTTCTCACACCCTTGCCCTAGTCTTAGCAATGGTCCCTGGGTGGAAGAAGTATATTCTGAGCATTATAATAGGACAGGATGTAGCCAGCGATATTTGGGTTCTTTTTTATTATCATTTATGAAGGCTATGTGATTCAAATTGTGGTGTTGGAGGAAAGTTCTGAGAGTGACTGGTTCTGAGAAGATCCAACCAGTCCATACTTCAGGAAATAAAGCCCGACTGCTCATTGGAGGGAAGAATAGTAGAGGCAAAGATGAAGTATTTTGGCCACATCGTGAGAAGACAGGAAAGCTTAGAGAAGACAATTATGCTGGGGAAAAGGAAGGAAAAAGGAAGAGGGGCCGAGCAAGGGCAAGGTGGATGGATGGTATCCTTGACCAGGATTGTGACGCAGTGGGCTGAGTGTCAGCTGCATTAAGATCACTCTGACCAAAAGGTCATGAGTTCGAAGCCAGCCCGGGTTGGAGTGGTTTCCAACCAATTGTGTGTAGCCTGTTGTCGACCTTTGCAACCCGAAAGACAGTTGCATCTGTCAAGTAGGAAAATAAGGTACCACCTTAAAGTGTGGGAGGCTAAATTAACTGATTTATGAGGCCATAAAGAAGACTCCAGCAAAGCATTCCAGCGGGGAAGCATGCGGGGAATGCGGAAGTGCTTCATCAGCGCAGATGGACGATGAAAGCGACAGCTCCCCTGGCGGCCAGAAAAAGTTAAATAGCCTCTGTGTATGTCTGTATATGTTTGTATGTCAAAAATTGGCATTGAATGTTTGCCATATATGTACACTGTAATCCGCCCTGAGTCCCCTGCGGGGTGAGAAGGGCGGAATATAAAAGCTGTAAATAAATAAATAAATAAATAAATCTTAGAGAAGACAATTATGCTGGGGAAAGAGGAAGGAAAAAGGAAGAGGGGCCAACCAAGGGCAAGATGGATGGTATTCTTGAAGTGACTGGCTTGACCTTGAAGGAGCTGGGGGTGGTGATGGCTGACAGGGAGCTTTGGCGTGGGATGGTCCATGAGGTCACGAAGAGTCGGAAGCAACTCAATGAATGAACAACAACATGTGATTCAAAATGATTTTTAATATAGTTTGTAAGGCTTGCATGATTAAAACTTATCCTTCACTCCTACTCTTTCTCTCTAACTGGCCAAATTAGGAATTTCTCCTAATGAATGTCGGATTTTTTATTAATTGGTTATGCTGACACTATGACTATTAAAATTGCAGTTATAAGCAAAAAGGTAAATTACTTCTTTCTTGCCATTATCATTCAATCACCTTCACTATGAATACTGACAAACATAATTACAAGTTACCCTGGTTGGATTCAATGAGGCATATTTTCAAGCAAGCCTTAGTTACTCTGGGAGAGCTAATATACAAGGGAGAGAAACGCTTTTCTTGATCTATCAAGATGTTTAATTGTTTTCTAATGAATAATTCCTAGTGGGGGCTCAGCTACACCACAACCTTGTTCCATTGTACCTGATTTTTTTCCAGGGGGAGAACGGTTCCTTTAAGCCTAATCTTGTACAAGAGGGCAATCCTGTTCCCCTGCCTCAGGGTCCGAGCTAGTGGTAATAAATGAATGATGAGTATCTGAATAGGTTGAAACCACTGTGTTGGATGACAAGAATTCTTTTGTGGAATGAGTTCAGGCAGTCTCCAAGTTACTAACAAGATAGGTTCTGCAGGTTTGTTTTAAAACTGAATTTGTATGTGTTTTGGAACAGGTACATTTTTAAGTGTAACCCCAGCCGTGTGTGTGTGTGCCCCTGTTCACCTCACTTTCTCTCCCTATGATACTTGAATTTTGAAAAATTGGGCTTCTTGTGGAAATTTGGCTTAATTGGTGATAAAACTTCAGTGGAGACACATTTTTCGCATGATAACTCTTTCTGAAGAGATTTTCCCTTCCTAGTGGTAGATTTCTCTCACTTACTGTTGTCTCATGCCCGTTCTTAACTAGGAGTTGTATGCAAGTTGGATGTATAACTCAGAGACTACCTTCATACTTCGGGATGCCTTTTGCTAGTGCAATAATGCATGTAGCTTATTTAATGTATAACACATGGAGGTTTTTTTTTGAAAAACAAGTCAACATTGTTTCCTGTACACACACACACACACACACACACAGAGACATTTCTGTGCACAATTCAGAACAAATTCAATAGTGGCAAAATACAAATGGTAGTGAAAAGTGTAGAAAACCTTGAGGAGAATACATGTTAGAATAAATAATAATAATAATAATAATAATAATAATAATAATAATAATAATAATGTAAGTTGGTGGGGACAAGAGAGAGGACCTTTTCGGTGGTGGCCCCTCAACTCTGGAACTCACTCCCTAAGGACATCAGGCAGGCCCCAACCCTTGCACTCTTCAGGAGGAACTTGAAGACGTGGTTGTTCCAGTGTGCCTTCCCAGAATAATGATCCCATAGTACTTTGTCCCTCTAAAGCACTTTACATTTTTTAGGTCTGTTCGTATGTCTTTCCACAAACGTCACTATCACCTTTTCATCCATGTTTCAGCACTATTTCCAATTTTAATTTTACAATTGGCCTTCCCGCAGTTTTAATTGTATGTTGTCTTATTGATCATGTTATATGTTTATTGTCTATGTTCTTATTTTAATTGCCTGTATTGTTGTGATTATTGCTTGTATTGTTGTGTTCCGGCTCGGCCTCATGTAAGCCACACCGAGTCCCTTGGGGAGATGGTAGCGGGGTACAAATAAAGTGTCGTTGTTATTATTATTATTATTATTATTATTATTATTACCCGCCTCTCCTTGTGGCTTGAGGTGGGTCACAGCACAGCATAAAGCTGAAGAATTATTCAGTCTTGAAAGACCAAAACTCCACAAGCTGGCATTCCTTTGATCAAAAACTGGATCTTTTGATATATACTCCTTTGTTCTCCCCATCTGTTAAATTACCTACATTGCCTTATTATTCTGATGCTCTATTATGCACTTTTTTTTCTTATCTGGTCATTGTTTCCACCTTAATAACAACTCCTCATTTACCAACTTCTAATCTCTCTGTTTCCCTGCTTCTTTTCTCTTTGCTGCTATCTCTGCAACACACTCTGTGTGGGGTTGCCTTTTGAAGATTGTTCAGAAGCTTCAAAAGGTTGGATGGGTGGTAACCAGACTTCTCACTGGAGTGGGGTATAGCAAGCATACAACCCCTTTGTTACGCCAGATCCACTAGCTGCCAATCTGCTACCAAGCATAATTCAAAGTGCTGGCTTTAGCCTGTAAAGCCCTAAATGGTTCTGACCCAGCCTACCTGCCCAAACATATCTTCCTATATGAACCATCTTGAGGATCGTCGGGGGGGGGGGGGTATGCTCTCAGTCCCACCTCATTTGCTGGCACAATTGGTGGAGACATGAGACAGGGCCATCTCAGTGGTGGCCTCTTGGCTGAGGAACTCCCTCCCCAGTGAGATCAGATCAGCCCCTTCTCTTCTGACCTTCAGAAAAAAAAACTTAAGACATGGTTTTGGGACCAAGCTTTTGACAAGTAATTGGAGTGGCACAATATGTGACTATGAGTCAATGTGATTGACAAATGGAACAGCCCTGGATTATGTTTTGGATGGCGTGTTTTAATTGATGTTTTAATAGTTCATGTTTTAATTATTTGGTTTTAACTGTAATTGTTTCTTTGATATATGTGTGTATGGCATCAAATTGCTGGCGATTGCAAGGCTACCTGGAGTCCCCTCCGGGGTGAAAAAGGCAGGATATAAATATGATAAATAAATAAATAATAATTTTTCTTCGTGGTCTCTGCGAATGCACACTTGTGGAGAGACTGCGCCTGCGCGGGCTCCAACGGAAACTTCTACATTTTCAAACTTTTCAAGTTTTGGCGGTAACCCCGCCCAGCCCCGGCAGGGGATAAAAGGGCGCCCCGCACACACCGATCCAATTCCTTTTTTTCCGCCGCACGGCTCGCTTCGGTACTTCGATTGTTGGATTGTGATTCTTCATAGATATTCGCCTCGAGTTGTTTGACAGTATTATGTCAACGACTCGCTTCAAAAGATGCGCGAATTGTCCGAGGAAGATCCCTGATTCGGACAAGCACGCTCTTTGCCTTTTGTGCCTCGGAGAGGCGCACATCACTTCTTCGTGTCGCCATTGTCAATCTTTGACGGCACAGTCCCGTAAGAATCGGGTTCATCGACTTCGGTACCTCCTGTACCAACAGACGTTGGCACCGGTACCTTCAACATCGACTTCGGCGTCGACGTCAGCTGCGGTACCCAGGCCATCGACGTCAGCTACGGTATCCAGGCCATCGACATCATCAGAGCCTGTCGATCTCTCGACGGAGGTCGAGCCTCGCCAGACAAGGGCGAAGAAGGCAGCACAGAAGAGGCCGAGAGCAGCCATGTCGACAGCTTCCAAGGCTTCGGTGTCGACAGCTTCCAAGGCTGCAAAGCCTACGAAGCAGAAAGCTCCATGCACGGTCACGACCGAGACCGTACGCGTTCGGCACTCCTCGACTAGCTCGGTGGCGTCAGTGAGGTCCGTGAGGTCCACGAGGTCGACGTCGGCGACTCCGCCATCTTCCACGGCGGTTTGTATCGCTTTCCGCCGGTCTCATGAGGAGTCTCGGCGTGCTTCCACCTCATCCTCCGTCCCGCCCACCCCGGGCAAGTCTCTGTCGAAGACAGCACAGCCGCCGGCAAAGAAGAAGAAGGCGATGCCGCCTCCATCCTCGTCTTCTTCCTCCCGAAAGCAGACCACCGCCTCCTCGGCCACCTCGTCGGCGAGGTCATCGCCGTTGCAGTCTGCTCAACCCCTGCCGACTCCTCAGCCTACTCAGGAGCCACAACCTTTGCCAGAGCTGCCGGCAGAGCAACCCGAGTCCCCGGTGATCTCGGTGGACACGGTGATCGAGGCACCGACTCGACATGTGACAGCCAGACAGGAGCTTTTCCCGTCGGTCACGACCTTGACAACTGTGATGGCAAGACAGGAGACTTCTCCAGTGCTGGAGACTCCGGAAAGGGGCAGGCAGACTATGAGACTGGCCCGTGCCATTCAGGCTTCAGCCTCAAAAGCCCCTAGCTCCACCACAACGCCCGAGTCAGGATGTCTCTTCATCCCCTCCTCCCCAATCTGTGGTTGCTGATGACGAAGAGGAAGATGGCAAGTTGCCGGGATCTGTACACTCGGGATCCGTGTTATCTCTCGGGATCGAGAGATCACCCACTCATGACGCATATGAAGCGGATCCACCATCTCCCACGGACAATGTCCGAGCCTTTGCGGATCAAATGGCTCACATGGCTGATGCCTTAAGCCTGGAGGTCAAGCAGACTTCCAAGGCAGTGCAAGACCCGGTGTTCAAGAAGGTGCAATCGGAGTCTCCACCTGCTCCTCTTCTGCCCTTCCTCCCGTACCTCCTCGAGGTGATCCAAGGCTCCTGGAAAACCCCCTCCTCCATCCCTCCAACCTCCAAAAAGATTGAATCATGGTATAGAACAGATGATGAGGGCTTGGAGTGGCTGAAACACCATCCCGATCCCAACTCGGTGGTCGTGAAAGCGGCTCAAGGTTTCGGGAGGCAATCGTCGGCCCCGTCCGACCGTGAGGGGAAGAGATTTGACGCAGTGGGCAGGAAGCTCTACTCCGGTGCCCTCCTACTGGCCCGCATGGCCAATTATGGTGCTTGCATGGGTGCATACCAACAAATTCTCTGGGAGAAAGCAGCTCCATTTTTCCAGAGAATGTCGGATGAGGATCGCACTGCCCTTTCCACCCTGGCTCAAGAGGCGAACTCTTTGGCGCATCACCAGATGCAGATGGCCAAACACACAGGAGACACTGCGGGCAAGATGATCGCCCATGCCGTGGCAATCAGGAGGCATGCCTGGCTCAGATCATCCGGCCTTTCTACATCATCGAGGCAGGTGATCGAGGACCTCCCGTTTGATGCCCTAGGGCTCTTCAACGCCGGGACGGACGACAAGCTGAAGTCAAATCACGACTTCAAGACTTTGGCTTCTAAGTGCGGGTTCGAGAATCAGAACCAGGCACAGAGAACTAGATGGTTCCAGTACAAGCGTCGGCACACGGTCCCGTACCGCACCATACAGTATCGCCAGCCAGCCCGTCCCCTGCATACCTCCCAACAAACCCACCCTCAACAACCCCAACAACAACGGAGGCAGCACCAGCAACAGCGTTCGCGATCCCGCCAAGCTTCAGGGGGCAATCAGGCCAGGCGCCGCATTTGACGCCCTAATGGACGATACCGTTTACAGTTTCGTTACAGATGTTGTTCCCATGTCCCTTCCAATGATACCCGCCCTCATCCTTCCATCCGGCTCGACACCGTTCGGGGATCGCCTGACGAACTTTCTCCCTGCATGGGAAAATATCACCTCAGATGCATGGGTTTTAAAGATTGTCGACGAAGGCTATGCATTGGAGTTCGAAGAGCTCCCACCAACGGGGCAGATTGTCGATACCGAACCATCCTCGGCAATTCTGACAGAAGTCGAGACCTTGCTTCTGAAAGGGGCCATTTCCCCTCTTCCGGACTCTCAAAACCATCGAGCCTTCTTCTCCAGATACTTTACTGTCCCAAAGCCGGATGGCTCCCTCCGCCCTATCCTCGACCTCAGAGACTTAAACTCCTTCATAGAACCCCAAAAGTTCCGGATGGTGACGGTATCGTCCATACTCCCTCTCCTCAGATACGGAGATTTCTTCGCGTCCGTCGATCTCCGGGACGCTTACTTCCATCTCTCAGTCAGAAAACACCACAGGCGTTTCCTGGCCTTCAGGGTAGCGGGACAGACGTATGTCTTCAACGTTCTTCCGTTCGGACTCGTAACGGCACCGAGAACTTTCACCAAATGCATGTCGGTGGTCGCAGCAGCCCTCAGAAGGGAAAAAATCCGCATTTTCCCTTACCTAGACGACTGGTTGTTGGCAGCACGCTCTCCGGACCTCCTGCGCATTCAGGTGGCAAGGACGCTTTCCCTCCTCGAAGACCTGGGCCTCCAGCTGAACGAGGAGAAATCTCATCTCGAGCCCACCACTTGCATAAAATTCATAGGCGCCATGTTCGATTCTCTCTCCCAGTCGGTGTTTCTCCCAGAAGAGAGATTCAGGGCTCTTCAAGCCGAGGCGCTCAAAGTTCGTCGAGCCCGAGTGGTCCCAGCGAAGCAGGTGCAAGTCCTCCTCGGACACATGGCCTCCACGATGATGGTGACGCCGTTGGCGAGGCTCCACTTCCGTCCCCTCCAGAGATGGTTCTTGGACCATTTCAATCCCATGCGGGACAGTGCCGCGAAGCGCCTGCTGGTACCGAAGTCGGTAAAGGACTCTCTGAACTGGTGGATGAACCGCCAGCATGTCTGCAGGGGCATTCCGTTCCACCCGGAACCCCCGGGCGTCACGATCACGACGGACGCCTCGATGTTCGCATGGGGATGCCATACAGGAGACCTCTCAGTTCATGACCTCTGGTCTCCACAAGAAAGACAATGCCACATAAATTACTTGGAGCTGCTGCCAATATTCAAGGCCCTGAGAGCATTTGCCCTCCTGGTCACCGGGAAGTCTGTCCAGATTCTTACGGACAACATGGTGGCAATGTTCTACGTGAACAAGCAGGGCGGAACGGGCTCGAGAAAACTTCTCAAGCTGTCACTGGAACTTTGGGACTGGTGCGTAGCCAGATCGGTGTTGATAACAGCTCTTCACCTCCCAGGCGAGACCAACATCGAGGCGGACACGCTCAGCAGGACCAGGTCAACCTCGCACGAATGGAGGTTGAACCCCGACGAACTGGCCAAGATCTTCAGGGAGTGGGGCCTCCCGGCCGCAGACCTCTTCACGTCGCCGCAAAACGCTCAACTCCCGCAGTTCGGTGCTCGGCTTGCTCCGAACACGGTACCGGGGTGCCTCGGAGACGCGTTCCTTCTAGACTGGTCGAGACATCTGCTCTACCTCTTCCCACCCTTCCCGCTCATCCCGAGGGTGATCGAAAGGATCCAGTCGGCGCGAACGAACTGCATCTTGATAGCGCCAGAATGGCCATGACAACTGTGGTTCTCGGTCCTCCTCCAGCTATCGGAGGGGCAGATGAGACGCCTTCCACTTTGGCAGGATCTGCTCTCCTGGGAAGACGGTCAGCTCCTCCACCCTGACCTCGCTTCTCTGCATCTCTCGGCGTGGCGGATCCGGTCCTGAGGTCTCTGTGTCCGGGAGTTCTCCCGATCCTCGATGCAGCTCACAAGCCAGCAACCAAAAAGTGCTGTTCGGCGTGCCTCAACCGGTTCCAGGCTTTCCTTTCCGAAAAGGGCCTGGACGATGATCGACCGTTGGTACCGTCAATCCTTTCGTTCTTGTTGCACCTTACCGAACGGGGCTTGTCGCTGTCGTCACTCAAGTCTCACCTGGCGGCCATCTTTTGGCAGCTTCAGCGGACAGGAGAAGCTTCCTTGTTTAAGGACAGCTCCATGAAGTCTTTCCTGCGGGGTTTCAACAACCTACACCCCCCAGTCCGCCCCCCGACTCCGGGTTGGGACCTCGACCTTGTGCTGGCTCGGCTCGCACAGGCACCCTTTGAACCGTTGGCATCGATTGACCTTCGACTTCTGTCATGGAAGGTGGCTTTTCTTGTTGCTATCACCTCGGCCCATAGGCCCTCGGAACTTGCGGCACTGCGTGTGGACGAACCGTACTTTGTTGTCCACGAGGACAGGGCAGTCCTCCGCATGGACGTGACATTCCTCCCTAAGGTTGTGTCCCCTTTCCATGGTAATGAAGACATTGTCCTCCCCTCGTTGTGTCAGTCTCCCTCCACCCCGGGGGAAAAAAGACTTCATATGCTCGATGTGCGGAGAGCATTACTCTGTTATAGGGACAGAACTACTCAGTCTCGAAGGACTCAAAGACTGTTCGTGGCGTATGCCCGGATAAGATGGGCCTACCGATTACGGCGCAACGTTTGTCCCACTGGATCACCTCGACAATCGAGCTTTGTTATCAGCTTGCTCGACAACAACCCCCCTCGGTTGTCCGGGCTCGGTCAACCAGGGCTATGGCGGCATCGACAGCCTTCCTTAAGGGGATTCCCCTGGACGCTATTTGCAAAGCGGCCATTTGGAAAAATCCTCAGACATTTGTCTCACACTATAGACTAAATACCAGGTATACACCTGACATGGCCTTTGGGAGGGCAATTCTGGAGTCGTGTCCGCCTTAAACTTTGCAAAGTTTCTTGTATTTTATCGGTACCGGGAGCTTCTTCGGTACCGTATATTTGTGAATGTTATTACCATGTTTTTACTTGAATTCAACTGTTTACCGGTGCTGGTGAATGTAATTGCACCTTTACACTTGATGCCTTTACTGCCTGAGGCGCAGGCAACCTTGCACTATGGCCTAGTGGGGCTCATCACGGGTAGTGCTTTGTGTCGATATCGACGTCTTTGCCTTGCAAATGTGTTTTTGCACTTGTTGACAAAACTGTTTTGTGTAACTACTTAATGTGCCCTCATTGCAATGAGTGTCTTCGACAATCACCATATGATTTGTTTCAAGGGTCATAAGTTCACTTTAATTGTTTAAGAATGCCCTCATTTATTGAGTGTCCTTCACTACAGGGTGGTCACCCTCACGTGACCGGGAGGATCACGTACTCCCATAAGTTTTATGCACTGTGCCCTTCTTTGGAAGTGATTACAATCTCTTGTTTGGTAACTGTTTGCACTTAATAAAATTATTTGGCCCTTGACTTGAATGGTCGGTTTGCATTCTTCCCGCCTCCGGGACCTGAGCTTGCTAGTCTCCACAAGTGTGCATTCGCAGAGACCACGAAGAAAAATGGTAGGTTACATACCTGTGACCATCTTTCTTCGAGTGGTGCTCTGCGAATTCACACTAACCCGCCCAGCCTCCCCTCTAAGCAAACCTCCAATTTCTCGCTACCGTAGCGGCGTAGGAATTGGATCGGTGTGCGCGGGGCGCCCTTTTATCCCCTGCCGGGGCTGGGCGGGGTTACCGCCAAAACTTGAAAAGTTTTAAAATATAGAAGTTTCCGTTGGAGCCCGCGCAGGCGCAGTCTCTCCACAAGTGTGAATTCGCAGAGCACCACTCGAAGAAAGATGGTCACAGGTATGTAACCTACCAATAATTTATGGCAACTCTATGAATGCTGGATTTTCAATAGTCCTTCTACAATCAATAGCCCTTCTCAGTTCTTGGAAACACAGAGTTGTGACTTTTTTTCCTGAATCAGTCTACTTTTGATTGTGGTCTCCCTCTTTTCGTCCTGCAATCCACATTACCAAGCATTATCCATTTTTCTAATAAGTCACTCAAGATGTCTTTATCCTAAGAATACTGATCTGTGTCCACAGAGAATATGGTTGAGCTTCATTTTAAAAGAGAAACACTGGCTGCCAATGGTACACTACAGGCCTGTAGCCAGGATTTTGATTCGGTGAGAGCTGAGTTTGATTCGGGGGGGGGGGGGCTGAGTCTGAGTGAAAGAGGGTCTACCCTAGCAAACCTTTTGTATCATTACCCCAATACCCCCATGCATATGGGATATATTGAGCATGGTGATCAGATCATGATATGAATAAACATAACCGTTTAAATAATGTACCAGTAAGGTCTTCTCGTGGACCACCATGAGAATTTGGGGGGGGGCGAACCCCCTCCCCCCCCACCCCCCCCCCCCCCCCCCGGCTACATGCCTGATACATTATGTATACAGTGTATATAACACCCAGTGTACTACTTTAAGACCATCCTACTTTCAGCTTTTCAAAATGTTTTTTTTTGTTAACAAAGTAGGTAAATAAATATTTTTCTCATTATTCTGAAAGGAGATGGAAAGAAAAGCTACATATTAATGCTGCTTTACAAACATATTTCTGAATTCAAGATAGTTGTCCCTTTAGCAACAAAACTGATTACTAATATTTTGTTCTTTCATATCAGCTTTACAAGTAAACAACCTGCCAGACAAGCTTCCTTGTATGGCCACAGGGTAAAACAGATAATCACAAAGGAAGTCTTTTGAAGAATACTTATTTCGCTTCTACCTATTTTGTCTACATATTCTGAATACACGTTTCTAGAAATTCCTGTATTGTGAACCAACAATATCAGCAGACAGCTACATTAGATTTGAACAAATATGTAGACAGGTTAATTCAAACTTATAGAAATAGCAAGATTGAAATGTTCAAATTTCTGTTTATAGTTGGAACTACAGTTAATTCAAACTTGTAGAAATAGTAAGATTGAAATGTTCAAATATGTGTTTCTAGTTGGAGCTAGAGAACTGTTGAAATGTATAAAAGCCAGAGAAATGGGCTATAATTTGTTTGGGGCAACTGTGCTGCTGAATCTTGCCTACTGTGAATACTGTATGTATTATCAACATATCCTTACTAGTTGTGGGCTGTATCCATTATGGCCTGTTCATTCATTGAGGCATCCTTGATGCAGTGGAGGCTTCAGATTCAGGTGAAACGTCTGGAGAGAATGCTTCTAGAACATGGCCATACAACCCGAAAAACCTATAAGAACCCAATATTTCTACTGTCTGTGCATGTTTGAGAGGGCAATTATTTTCTTGCTGCTAAAAACTGGTACATGTTTATATATATATAAACACACACACACATACACATAGTCACATCTCAATGGCAGTATTCTAAAAGTCTTGGCTTATTAGCCTAGTTTGAAGGGGAGAAAATGGAAGCATATTTACTAATGTTCCTTATATCTGGGATTTCTGATATGAAAGAAAATGGATTATTAGTTCCCTTGCAATATCACAAGCTGAGGGCTTCAGTCAAACATACAAATAAATGTGGATATGGGGGAATGAACTCATAAAGTTCTTTTTTTGCGGTGTCCATTCTTTTAAAAATCTCAATTTGGAGCCAGAGAAATTGCTTCTTTTCTAGGTCAGCTTCTTTGCAATTGCTTCTTTTCTAGATTCTTTCTTTCTAGCTTCTTTCTTTCTTTCTTTCTTTCTTTCTTTAAACAAACTAACTAACTAACTTTAAATAGATAATCTTGTCTCTTTCACATCACAGATTTTTTAAGGCTTTGTTTTGTTTTCTAAATTACTATTTGAACCACAGATTTTGGAACATCATTTTCTGACCTCCAAACTATGGCAATTTTTTAATTTTTTTATATTCATGTTAGTTCTCTCAGCTTGTAATTATATTGGCACTGGATCATCCACGTCAAGCACAATATGAAGAATGCAAAAGGCTACAGGAAATAACTGGATTGAAAATATGCAGAATCTTTTGATTCACTTGATCAATGGTTCTCAACCTTTGATGCTCCAGATGTCAGCTCCCTGGACATTGTGACCAGGGCTTCTGGGAATCCAAAACATCTGAGGCACCAAAGGTTGACTACTCAAGCTGGAGTGAAAGCGAAACAGAAAACATGAGTTGTTTGATGTCACTGTCAAAGAATTCACAATGATAGGGTTCATATTACTTGTCTTTTAACTTAATAAATATGAATCAATTAAAGAATGATGATGATAGAATAATGAAATTTGGGCTGGGGATGGCAACTTTTTTCAGCTGTTATGACACATTTTTTCTAGCACTAGAATACGAAAATAAATGAATATGAGATTTCTTTCCATCTTGTCTTATTGTTTTGTTGGCGTTGACTGCTGTTAAGTCAATTTCAATCTATGGACACATGAATGAAAGTCCTCAAAGTCTTTCCTGTCCTTCCATTCCAAAAACAGCTCTAATACAGAAAACAAAACAATGATGAATCTGAGAATGCTGGTATATACCATATTTTCTGGCATATAAGACGACTGGGCGTATAAGATGACCCCCAACTTTTCCAGTTAAAATATAGAGTTTGGGATATACTCGCTGAATAAGACTACCCCTCTTCCAACGTACACCAAATAATTTTTTTTAAAAGCATCAGATTTGATTTCAATATGGTAATTTTCCTATTACTGTACCTCCTTCTCTGCCTCTCAGATCTCGCACATGCACACCTGCAACACTTTACTGCAGTCCTCAGGAGCGAGATCTAAGAGGCAGAGAAGGAGGTACGGTAATAGGATACAAGGGTGGGCCAGACAGGTAAAAGAGGTGTGTTTTTCTGGGCCCAAAGCCACTGTATGTTTTTTTTTCATACCCGGAGCTTGTGAAACACGAAGTAAGGTGAACATTTTTTATAGTGCTGTTTCACTGTAAATGTAAGTCAAATAGTGATCTATTATATACACCTATATTATCTATTTTGAGAAAACACTAATTTTAGAGGTTATTAGCCTAATTATTATGTTGCATGAAGAGTTGCAGTTGCTGGGATTTAAAGTTCACCTACAATCGAAGAGCATTCTTGTTGAGATTAATTTCACAATTCAGCAGATCAGTTACACAACTTCAGCGCTTTCCAGTAGCTTCTTCCTGCACAGTATTTTCAGTCAACTGCTCCCACAAACTGCAGTCACTCTGGAACTCTTTTACAGACACTTGAGCACATACCCGGCCATTGTCAGTTTTACTATTGTTTTCCCCTCCAATCTAGATGACACTACAAACTTACCACAGCACACGGTTATATCTTGTCTTAGCAGACAGGTTCTTTTAATCAATTACATAGAGCCTTCGATGAACAGCATCACAGCACAAGAAGAGAGTATACACTCTACATGACTTCCTTATATACAATTCTATACAATTACACATAGCAATCTCTGATTGGTTCCCAACTCATTAACTTAACTCAGACCCAGGATTACATCATTCACAATCACCTGGACTAGGCCAGAACACATTCCCCAAATGATTCCCTATATACAGTTAATACATGACTCAGCATTTCCAATAGAAGCCTATTAGCAGTGCATGACTCAGCTATATTACATTACAATACATTGTAAAACCTGACAATTTTCTTCTACCGTACTTGTATAGCATCGCCCTTAATGCTTTCATAAAGTCGCTGCATATGGCAGGGACGTGGCCACTGCCATTTTTGAGCCTCCCCCCACAATATGCAGCAACCACGGTTTCTTCAGTCCAGATTGGAAGTTTCAGCACCCGCTCTATAAGACAACTCCCAGCATATAAGATGACTCCTGTGTATAAGACTACTCCAGCGTATAAGACAACTCCCGCGTATAAGACGACCCCTGACTTTTGAGAAGATTTTCTTGAGTTAAAAGTAGTCTTATATGCCAAAAAATATGGTAGTTATACACAGAAGCACTGCATCTCTGATAAACAATAAGAAGTACAAGAGAGAAGTATAGCACCCAGTTCCCACTTATATCTATGGATGGAATAAAGGATAGGATTGTTAGCCTCAAATTAACGAATAAAACATTTAAATTAACAGGTTTTATTCTAGAAAAAAGATGAATTTTATGTACATTCTTTCTCTTATCTTTCTCCTCTTTCACCTCCTTTCCCCTTCTAATTTGGATTTGATGTGGTCAGCTTCCTATCAGCTCCACTGTAATCATTAAGCATAACAAAGAGCGAGCGCGAGAGAGCTCTTTCTTTTTGCCACTTCCAACTTCAGAAAAATGTGTTTTGTTTTCTTGTGCTTGACGTTTTAAACACTTTAATAGGAGAGTAACAAGGAGGCATTCCCCTTGATCTTTTGGAAGAAGTTTCTTCCTTGCGCTGAAATTGAAATGCAGCTTCCATTTCAATCCACCCAATATAAATGCAGCATTTATCTAAGAACTAAGGTCAACATTTACAGCAATTTGGGCACCATTCCTGCCTGTCAGCTCTAATTGTTTCCTCTAAGCTGCCAGAATTTTTAAAACATGCAACACCAAGCTTCAATTTTTTTTATTTTGCGGCTGAGGTTCTGGCAAAGCAATTTGCCCTAGGCAAGAGTGATTGCATAGTGCAGCAACATTCGACATCCATGAAGCACATCAACAAAATGTTATTACAACTGCAATTGTCATCTGTTAATCCCAATGAGGAACACATTTTAAGTACGTTCCAGGTGCAGGCTCAGGGGAATGCCTATTTCACTCCTACCACACAGGGAGTGCTTTGATTGTGCTTCTCCTGCATGGCATAAGGGAGTTCAACCTTGGGGTTGCTTCTATTCCTATTAGTCCTATTATTACAAAGGCTGGGTGGCCATCTCTTAGGAGTGTTTTGATTGTGCTTTTCCTGCATGACAGAAAGGAATTTCAGTCTTCCACTGAAATGCTGTTATGTTTCTGTTAGCTAAAATTGTTCTTCATTTTAAATAGGTTATTATTGAATTATTCTTTTTTTTTCCTTTTGCACTACAAATGAGATATTTGCAGTGTGCATAGGAATTTGTTCATGCTTTTGTTTCAGTTAGTTCACACAAACACTCTCCATCCATCTGCCACTGGCCTGCCCAACCTGTCAAATTTCAAAACACAATGCAGCAAAACGTTTGCCCATGCCTGATATATATACATTATATATAGTATAATATATAATATATAAACATTTATTGGGGCTCCACGAGAAACTTTGGCTTTAAAAAGGGCTACAAGGCTGAAAAAACTTGAGAACCCCTGCTCTAGAGGATAACTTGGTGCTGCAGGTAGCTGAGAAGTTTAAAAGAGAAAACATGTTTGTTTACATGTGTAAGGTTGGAAACTACCCAGTAATTTTACAGCTTGTGTAGGACTTACTTGCTCTAATAACAGATTATTGCTAAACAGGGCTTATATATCTGAAAGATGAATGCTCTGTTATACGATGACTTTGTGTAGTGACTGTGCATCATAAAAGGATTTATGAATTCAAAACAATCTTGACAGATTGGAGAGATGGGCCAAAACCAACAAAATGAAGTTCAACAGTGACAAATGCAAGATACTCCACTTTGGCAGGAAAAACGAAATGCAAAGATACAGAATGGGGGACAATGCCTGGCTCGAGAGCAGTACGTATGAAAAAGATCTTGAAGTCCTCATGGACAACAAGTTAAACATGAGCCAACAATGTGATGTGGCAGCAAAAAAAGCCAATGGGATTTTGGCCTGCATCAATAGGAGCATAGTGTCTAGATCTAGGGAAGTAATGCTACCCCTCTATTCGCTTTGGTTAGACCACACCTGGAATATTGTGTCCAATTCTGGGCACCACAATTCAAGAGAGATATTGACAAGCTGGAATGTGTCCAGAGGAGGGCGACTAAAATGATCAAGGGTCTGGAGAACAAGCCCTATGAGGAGGCTTAAGGAGCTGGGCATGTTTAGCCTGAAGAAGAGAAGGCTGAGAGGAGACATGATGGCCATGTATAAATACATGAAAAAAGCCACAGGGAGGAGGGAGCAAGCTTGTTTTCTGCTTCCTTGGAGACTAGGACGCAAAACAATGGTTTCAAACTACAAGAAAGGAGATTCCATCTGAACATGAGGAAGAACTTCCTGACTGTGAGAGCCGTTCAGCAGTGGAACTCTCTGCCCCGGAGTGTGGTGGAGGCTCCTTCTTTGGAAGCTTTTAAACAGAGGCTGGATGGCCATCTGTCAGGGTTGATTTGAATGCAACATTCCTGCTTCTTGGCAGGGGGTTGGACTGGATGGCCCATGAGGTCTCTTCCAACTCTTTGATTCTATGATTCTATGTGTAGGACTTACTTGCTCTAATAACAGATTACTGTTAGGCAGGGCTTATATATCTGAAAGATGAATGCTCTGTTATATGATGACTTTGTGTAGTGACTGTGCATCATAAAAGGATTTGGGTTAGGCAAAGAACGCTGCTCAGCATACCACAGATTAGCTAGTGTGACATCTTAAATAAATATAAGGCTTATTTTCACCACACCCCATGGTTGTAATGTATTTTCCTCTGTTTTCTGAAAAAATCTGAATAAAATGCCACATGAATACATGAAAATAACTGCCACAATTCAATAACTAAAATACCTATTTCTATTGTTAGCAGAGATACTCTATTTATTTTGTGATATTGGTGCTTTGGTAAAGTGGTAATATCTTTACACTTTTGTTTCTCATCCAGCTTCACAAAAGTAATTTAAAACAGAAATTGCAGGAGCTAGGATCAAGTGAGAAACCAATTTCCTTATTCAATTTGTAACATCGAGAGCCCTGAAATGCTTGTGCTAGAAATGGAAAGCTATTTCTATATTACTTATGCCAATGTATCAGCATCAAAAAAACAGCTGGGGCACCTGAAACATTTTGGAGTAGGGCTTAAATAAATCCAAAACCATCATTTGCATTTGATTTGTTTTGCATAATAAATATGCATTTGTGGGGTTTTTTTTCTGCATTGAACATGAAATCAATACTATTGACTCTTTAGAGTGTCCCTATTTTCATTCAAGGCACAAAACAAAAACAAAAGAAAAGGGGGGGGGGGGAGAGAGAAGTAATAGAGTCCTACAATTATAGAGGCTTCATAAAGTCATCTCAGGTTCTTGTTAAAAGACTGAAATATTTTAGCTCCCTATCTCAACAACTCCATGGGGCTTGTTTGTTGCTGTTGCAAAAGGGGAGAAAGATTTGAATCCAGACACAAGGTCCAGTGGATCCTAGGGCTATTTCCTCTCCACCAGTTACCACGCCTCTAATATAGCCGTTCCTGTCATGTTCAAGGCAGAAATAACAAATTTAGCTTTGAAGGGGGATCCATAACTGAACATGGAATTCAGAGGTAGAGGATCATTAATGACTCCAGAAGTAGGAACATGTATGGTCCAATACTACATGAATTCATCCAGTCTATTTTTGAAACCTTCAAGACGACACCCTACATTTGTAGACAGTGAATTCCACAGTTTGGCTGTGTGCTTTGAACATAAGTGCATAGTTCTAGTTGTCCTGAATATCTCACCATTTAGCTTCAATGGATGCATACTGCCTATAGCAGTGGCGACAAACCTATGATACATGCAGGGGCGGATCAACCCATTATGCAAAGTAAGCATTTGCAGTATAGTTTATTTTGCCCAGCGGCACTCTTGAGGCACTCTTGGAGGAAAATAGACCTTGACATATGCGAGTTGTAGTTACTGGGATGTATAGTTCACCTACAATCAAAGAGCATTCTGAACTCCACCAATGATGGAATTGAACCAAATATGGCACACACAACTCCCATGACGAACAGAAAATATATATCAGTGATTGGTTTGGGGGGGGGGGGGGGACGCCAAAATACTGTTTGCTTACCATTGAAAATTACCTAGGGCCGCCTCTGGATACATGTGCCACTAGAGATATGGAAATGCTTCCCACTTGCCCGCTTAGTTGACCACTTGTTGCTCATCCCCTGCCCACTCGCTCACCTGTCTTCTTACCCCACCCTCACTCACCCTCTTTACTTACCATCCACCGAGTGCCCAACCCCACCCCCCACTGGTTTGGGCACTCAGTCTCCAAAACGTTCATCATCACTGGCTGTCAGGAGCCAATTTCTTCTGTTTGGAGAAAACACCACAAATCTTCTCCATGACAGTTCAAGGCCAATAGGAGGTGTCCAGAGAAGACAGTACTGGAACCCGGAATTGCTGAAACTCTTTCTGATAGGAAACCTTTGGGGGGGGGAGGGGCTGGAATGGGTATTATTTATTTATTAATTTAGAGTTTTTATAACCCGGTCTTCTCAAGCTCCGGAGAGGGACTCAGGCCGGCTAACAACAGAGGATTCAATATAATAAGATGAAGCAAATATACATCATCAATATAAAATACATTAAAATACAATTCATACCATTTACAAAAAAGTCAGTTCGTCAGAGTGAAATCACAAATTACAAATTCATCGCCATCCACCAGTAGGTCAACAGTTATTGACTCAGTCATCAATCTGCAAATGCAGTGTCCCAAAGCCATGATTTTACCAGCTTTCTAAAAGTTAGGAGGGAAGAGACAGATCTAATCTCCATCGGGAGGGAGTTCCAGAGCCGAGGGGCCACCACCGAGAAGGCCCTGTCCCTCGTTCCCACCAAGCGCGATTGTGAAAGAGGTGAAACCGAGAGCAGGGCCCCTCCAGAAGATCTTAACAACCTTGATGGTTCATAGGGGAGAATCCGTTCGGACAGGTAAATTGGGCCGGAACCGTTTAGGGATTTATAGGTCAACACCAGCACTTTGAATTGTGCTCGGAAGCTGATTGGCAGCCAGTGGAGCTGACGCAACAGAGGAGTCGTATGCTCCCTGTACCCCGCTCCTGTTAGTAGTCTGGCTGCCGCTCGTTGGACTAGTTGTAGCTTCCGGGCAGTCTTCAGAGGCAACCCCACGTAGAGAGCATTGCAGTAGTCTATACAGGATGTAACCAGAGCGTGTACCACCGTGGCCAAGTCAGACTTCCCAAGGTACATGAGTAAATGCTAGAGATTTCTGCTAGTAAATGCCATTAGCAACTTCTTGCTAGCTGTAGTGCCATACGTAATGAATCTAAGTACAAAGAGTGATTTGTGAGTAGGTTGCATTTCTGTTGAGGTTCTGCAATGGCTAACAACTGGCCTATAGTATAGTAAGAGAAAGAGAGAGAGCGAAATCATCTCCTTGAGTCCTTTTTCATACCAAGTTACATCTACCCTGGCACCCCCCTCCCCCCAAAGAAACAGCCACAGATGGATCATGTCCTTCCAAGGCAGTCCATCCTTTTGGTTGGTCATGTTGGTTGCCTTTTTTTGCATTTGCCCATTGTCCCAGTTTGGAAAGGTCTGTTGAGGACCAGTTGCAATAATTTTCCCCTCAATTTTTCAGCATTCAAAATGAGCATCATCAGCAACCCACCTACCCTTAATTACATATTGTTTATGACCAAGTAAGAAAGAAAACAAGAAGGACAACAACAGCATTACCTTTCCAATCCCAAACAGATTGCACTGTTCCCTCTAGTGTGAGAACTATCAATTCCTTTTCTCCTCTTGTTGAACTAGTTTTTGATTCAAAAGAGGACTTCTTGTTTCATGACTGCTAATCTTTTGTGTAGGCTTTTTATCCGATCTTGTGCATTAATATAAATGTATTCACAGAAAAGGTTTCATGTTTTGTTATTTTTTTTAAACCTTTCTCCATTAGAAGATAAGCCAAGAAAATCATTAACTCGGGCTGAAATTATTAAGGATATTTGCATTAGTCACTTTGAAATTATGCAAAGTGGTATTTCTGAGATGAATAAAGTAACAACTCATGATATGGAAAAATTATATGGTATGTGGTTTTTGGATTTACTCAGAGCATCAGCCAGGATTTTAAATGCTTCCTTCTAAGACACTTTTTTTCTTACCAAATAAAAGACCAGTCTATTTTCATAGATACCTAGGTTATAATTTCCAAAAACAAAATGGGTGGTTTAATGTTAATCGAGATATCCAAAGATCTAAAGTATGAAGTATGTATCCAACAAGCTACAACATTGACTTTTAACAAATGTCCATGTCTACAGTCTACATCAATTTTATGGATTTCAGTTCCTTCTGTTTTCTTGAATGACAAAAGAGCTAGTTTTAAAGCAGATATTCAGAGACTAACAACAGATATATACCAGCACTAGCTGTCCCCTGCCACGCGTTGCTGTGGCCCAAACTCAAGGTCACTGCCCACCAGACCCTTCCAGTATTTTCTGTTGGTCAAAGGGGTTCTGTGTGCCAAGTTTGGTTCAATTCCATTGTTGATGTAGTTCAGAATGCTCTTTGATTGTAGGTGAACTATAAATCCCAGCAACTACAACTCCCAAATGACAAAATCATAATTTTTTGAGTGATGGTCACTCCTTGTGTTGTGAGACGTTTTGTGCCAAATTTGGTGTGATTTCGTTCATTGGTTCTTTTGTTTTAAGGTACTCATTATGCACAGAGCATTTATATATAGATAGATTATGTACACACAAAACTACAGTTTGATTACCATTCTGGATCAGACTGATCGCCCAGTTAGATGATCTTGGACAAATATCTAGACTCAAAACTTTGTGTTTATTGAAAAGAGAAAATTCTACTACTACTACTAATAATAATAATAATAATAATAATAATAATAATAATAATCTTTATTTATACCCCGCCACCATCTCCCCCAACAGGGACTCGGGGCAGCTTACATGAGGCCAAGCCTGAACAACAAAATACAATAAAATAAGATACAAATTGCAATAAAATAAACAACATAGTATTAAAATATAAAACATATAAGCATATAAACAATATACACAAAACATAAAGAGAAAAAAATCTGTAAACCAAACATAATGACTAGGATACCACATTTACAATCTGAAATATATTTTAGCTATTAATTAAAAATAACTAAAAATATTTTATGACCATATGCACTGAAATAAAAAATTCAATAGAAAAATGAATAAATAAAGGAGGGTGTAGCGAATTTGTTGATCTATGTTAAAATTTTGTTGTATAGCTCTATGTTGCAATGTGGCAGAATTGGCAGAAATAGGGTAGCAACAGTAGAGGCAAGATAAATTTGCATACATGCAGCCGATTGGTTGTATGCAGATGAGTGAAGGCCAGGGTTTGAAAGGGCCACTGAGCCAGAATGGCAGTTGGGGGGAAGAGAGCTGAACATTCCAAAGGGGCGGAGTTAAGTTTAAGAATAGGCAGTTAGAGAGTCAGAAGAAGTCAATTAGGGATTCCTGTTTGCGAAGGATAGTTGGGAACTTCTGTGAGAGAAAAACAGTTAGGAAAATGGAGCTTAAGTTTTAAGGAAAATAAAGAAGTGCCAGTGTGGTTTAAGGCGGAATATAGTTCTGTCAAGAGTGTATGAAAAAGTAACATAGTTGTTGATGTGAAACAGTTGAAGTTTGATAGGAAAGTTAACTAAGTGAATGATATTGAATGTAAGACTCAAGACTGTAACAGAACAAACAAATGTAACCATAAGCGTTGGAGCCAGAAGCTATAAATAAACTCCGTTACTTGGTTTACTATAAGAGTATCTCAAGCCTGTAATATAAAAGCCTCAACGTAAAAGCTCAGAAGACAGCCCCAGCCAATTTAAAAAGGGGAAAATACATCAATACAGGGCAGTAAAAATATTTGAAAGAAAATGTTTTTCCCCTCACATCATCACACATAAAAAGACACCTGTAAAAGGACTGAAGTAGTGAAAAGTCGTCCCAGAGGGGAATATTTAGAACCAATTAATTTCTTAACATTGCATCTCACAAACTGAATATATAATAAAGTGTTCACCTTCTGTTAAATGCAAAGAAAAATTATAACAAAGTTTATTGGAAACAACTTGCTAGCAATAACAAACCCACAAGCTTTGGAATGAGCTTCTATTTCATTTTCTGCTCACATTATGGAAATGCAAATCCAGGTGCTCTAATTTAGCAAGTGAGAAGCTTTAGATCAATCTGAGAGTCCTATTAGACTTCTGTAGAAGGTAAAATTACAAGAGAAAGCAATCAACGTGACAAACAGACTTGCAGAAGGTATGTGCACAGAACAAGAATGTTCTGAACCTGCTGAAGGCTTGAACAAACAGGTATTGGTACTAGGCCTTTTTAAAATTTGAAATCAAACATTTAAAAAGCAAACTCTGACTTGGAGTGAACTCAGTGACATAGTTAAAAGCACTCCTATATTAAGGCTGATACCCAATGAAAAACAGTTTAAGGGTATAGATAAAGGGCATGGAACGCATACAGCTTATTTAAAAATGCGTCTGCAGGAGCAAGTTATTGGCAAAGGATCTATCTAAACCACACACAAAAGTGGGGGGGGGGGTGAGTGGAAGGATAGTAAAGTAGAATCTGTCATATGATCATAGGATCAATTTATCATGTGAAAGCCTTATAAGTGGAAAGACTCACATGATAAATATATTTATAGGTAATAAGAGGGATATTGACTATTAGGAAGAGAGTAAAGAAAAGGTCTGGAAACCATGTTCTATGAGCAGCAGCTTCAAGAGCTGGAGTTGTTTAGCCTGCAGAAGAAAAGGTTGAAAGGAGACATGCTAGCAATACATAAATATGTCTAAGTATGATGCTTTTTTTTTTTTGTCGTGTCAGGAGTGACATGAGAAACTGCAAGTCACTTCTGGTGTGAGATAATTTTTAAAAGTTGTTCTCTGTGTGCTCCTCTAAAGAGGACCTATTGTCTACTGAAAAGCGAGCTCACCTAAATTAAACTCCTTTGGGCTCAGATATGTTGCCTCTTCTGTTCCTCCTGGAGATCATTTGCACATTTCTCTAGCAAAGGTGAACTCAAATGTTTTATGCTTTAAGTCACTTTGAAACAGGTGGCAGGTTAAATAAAATTTCTAACTTTGTGGCTCTTTTAGTGACACTATTACTAGTGTTTTTTTAAGATTGTCTTAAGAGATTGCCAAGTCATGCTCCTTATCGACCTTAAAGAGACTTGAAATTAAGTAGTCAAAGAAAGACAGTAAAAAAATTCCTTCTTCACTAGGTGCACCAGAGCCATATCCTCTAAGATCTGGGCCTGTATCTATCCTGTTGCGACCAAATGCCATTTCACAAGCCAAACATAGTGAGTTTTGCACTGTCAGATCTGGAGACATTCCAAACAGAAAAAGTTGCCAAATGAGGAAATGTTTTCTGGCTGAATTACAAGAAACAACCAAATACCTTGATATGTTATGCAAGCAAAACCACAGGAAAATAGTTTAGACTATTATAAATTATATAAAATGTCTAAGGGAAAATAAAAGATTTTGCACTGAACGGATAAAAACATAATCACCATGCCAACTTTCTTGGGGAGTGCAGTCTATATTTGGGGTACTCTGTGAAGAGACAGCGCTGTATGAACCTCCTTTCTGCAGCTGTCTCTTCCCTTTATATTTTTATTGTGCAACTCTTCTTGGTCCAATTTTATTTTTGAACTTTTTCGTATCCTTCTGTTTCATATTTGCAATCATTTTTTTTTTTTGGTTTTCATTCTTCATCATTAATGTCTGCTCTTAGTAGTTGCTTATCTCTGTACTTTGTTAACAAAGGCTTTCCTATCATTTACTCTGTTACCTTATTTTCCCTTTTCTTTTTAAAGTTTTCAGCAAAAAGGTTTTCTCCTAATGTCTTCTCTCTACCAATTAACTTCCTCGGTACCTTCTTTCTCTCCTTTTTTCAATACTGTTGTCTGATTTAGCAGAACACATCAATTAGATGTGCGATCTATTTCTTCATACCTCCTATGTGACCCTTATATTATCAAAGCACAATCAAACTTCTTCCCACTCTTCCTTGGACATGCCTCTTTGCACAAAGAAAAATTAGATTTGTTCCTTAGATAGCAATAGAAGACAAAACACAATATTGGTCCCTATTATTACTGAACCTGTTATACAGCAACAGTTGCTGTGTGTTTGTCTAGGTGTAAAGTTTTGTTTTTGTTTAATGCAGTTTGAGGCTAGCTTTGAAAATGCAGTGACCAGTTCAAAAACACCCACAAAAGTGCATGAAAGGAAGCCCTTAAATGTGCATCAGTGCTCTGTGGTTGTGCTGTAATAAAAAATTCAATATGCAGATTTGATAAATGTGGATTTAATATGTGTGGGAATGAATGGAAGAATAGAAGGATGTATGGAGCCAATCATTTTGGAAACACCAGTAAAAAATCCAGGCCTGCAATGACTAACTACCTGCTTGCTGGACTGTAATTAAAAGTTGCTAATAAGAACTTAAGAGTAAACTCTGATAAGAATTGGGACAGTGATAACAGAAATGTTTACAATGTTAAGAAGGAAGTCAACATAAGATCAACACCAATCAAGAAGATCAACATATGGCTGTTCCGATGTGCCTTCTCAGATTAGGAATCTCCAATACCAAGTCCTAGAAGCACTTTAGTAGAACTAAGATTGCTGCACACCGCACACTGCACTTACTTTATAATCCTACATACCTCCTGCCACATCAGCACTTTTAATCTTGTACCCATTACTCTGGCCCGGCCCAGTGTCTTGATGTATTGTTTATTGTTTGTTGTTTATACTGCTTAACTGTTTTTAATTTGCTTTAGGTATTGGATTGTTGTATTGTGTTTTGAGGCCTTGGCCTATGTAAGCCACATCGAGTCCTTCGGGAGATGCTAGCAGGGTACAAATAAAGATATATATATATATATATCTGGCCAGAAGTGTCAGAAGTGGGATAATATTTTCCAATGTGAGAAAGTTATTAATAACAGTGCAATCACCATCTGAGCCTCAAACTGGTTCCAGGATTTTCTGTGTAATCATCTGCAAAGTGAAATCACTTTTTTCAATACTGAGTTGAAACTGACTTACGACCTCGTCACATTGAGATGGGAAAGTATGGATGACCATCTTTTTAGTGTAGAGAATTGCCCCTCTTATATTGCCAGCACCCCACTTCAGGTTTTGCCTCCCCATCACACTCACATGCAGAAATCTAAGAGCTGCCAATACATTCATCTTACATTCATCTTAAGGTCAGTATTACTTCTTTTTTCAAAAAAATCAGGAGAAACAACAATATCTGCAAACCAAGAGACCCCTTTCCCTGCCCAAAGCCCCTTATATTAAAGGAGACTGACACCAGGTTAAAACCACTTCTTTCCATGGGATAAAACTGTTCTGCCCCAAATCCCATATGATACAAGAGACAATGCTCCAGGTTTAAACAATTTCTTTTTATGGAATAAAACTGTTCTGCATCAAGCCCCATATGATACAAGAGGCTGCTGATGGTTAGGCGATGAAACGAGATGGGAAACTTTGATGGTTCCCATCCCACCTGTTTTTTAGTTGGAACCATGGGAGTGAAGCATGATATGAGGTAGGAGCACTGAACTTGATTGCTCTGTGTTCAGAGTGCCTTCCTTGCCTCTCTCTGCCTGAAAAGAGGTTGAAATGTCCAATGAAGGCAAAATTTCTCAATGTGATGAGGTTGATTGGTGGAGTTCCCACCTTTCAGGACACTTCTACCTCTTTTCAACCTCTTATCTGTGCGCATTCAGAAGAAGATCTACAAGCCACTCTAAACACCTTCGCAGAAGCATACAAGAAGCTCGGTCTCTCATTGAACATCGAGAAAAACAAAGTGCTGTTCCTGCAGACACCAGCCAACCCCTCTCCAATGCCAGAGATACAGCTTAATGGTGTAACATTAGAAAATGTTGATCAGCCACCTCTCCACCAAAGTCAACATCGACACCGAAATAAAACACCGCCTGAACTCTGCGAGTGCAGCATTTTTCCGAATGAAGCAGAGAGTGATTGAGGACCGGGACATCCGTAGGGATACCAAGGTGGTTGTTTATAAAGCTATCATCCTCCCAATCCTGCTCTATGCCTGCGAAACGTGGACTGTCTACAGACTTCACATGCAACTCCTGGAACGATTCCATCAGCACTGCCTCTGGAAAATCCTGCAAATCTCTTGGGAAGACAGGCGGACAAACGTCAGCGTGCTAGAAGAAGCAAAGACCACCAGCACTGAAGCAATGGTCCTCCCCCATCAACTCCGCTGGACTGGCCACATTGTCCAGATGCCCGACCACCGTCTCCCACAGCAGTTGCTCTCCTCCGAACTCAAGAACAGAAAATGGAATGTTGGTGGGCAGGAAAAGAGATTTAAAGATGGGCTCAAAGCCAACCTGAAAAACTCTGGCATAGACACTGACAACTGGGAAGCCCTGGCCCTTGAGCGCTCCAGCTGGAGGTCAGCTGTGACCAGCAATGCTGCAGAATTTGAAGAGGCACGAATGGAGGGTGAAAGAGAGAAACGTTCCAAGAGGAAGGCACGTCAAGCCAACCCCAACCGAGACTGCCTTCCACCTGGAAACCAATGCCCTCACTGCGGGAGAGGATGCAGATCAAGAATAGGGCTATACAGTCATCTACAAATCGACCACCAGGACACCAAACTTCGAGGACCATCATCCTCGGACTATGAGGGATCGCCTAAGTAAGTAAAGTAAATAAGTATGCATGATGTCCAGAAGTAGTTTAACTCATGCAATGTCTCTCCATGCTTGAAAAGAGGCCGAAATGTACTACGATGGGGAAACTTCTCAATGTGATAAAGTGGTAAGTCCAACACTCAAACTACACCATGACCGTTCTCAGTTCCATAGGGCCCGTTCTAAAGAGAATTCTGCACTACTAACATGGCTACCGCCACTTTGAAATTCTTTTAGAAGGGAAAAAGCAGCACAAAAATTAATGTAATACTATTAAAAATTGCCTAAAATACCCATACTACTTTAATGAAACCTATGGAACATTGAAGTTCATGCCTGCTATCCCATCTACTCAACTTCTCCAGTTACTATACTATAAAAAAGTAAAACCTAACTAATTCCAAGACAAGAGGGGGGAAACATTCAAACATAGGTGTACATATTTAAGCATGTGGAAGGGAAATGGATAGATACAGTAGCATAAGTTGTAAGAAAAGATTTACACAGTGGTTATTGAAATGAGTGGGTGCAATGTATTCATGTTTGGAATTAATAGACACTATATTAATCAAATAATGTTTAAATTCTCAGCTATTTTCATAAGGTTACTACAAACAATTCATTTATAAAATGTGGACTTCTTCTGGAAACTCCTGACTATATGTTGTAACATTTAAAAAGATGGTGTTTCTTCAAACTGCAGAAAAGCAGCCTAAAATATTCTCCATTGCTTAAAAAAAACCAATGTTTAAATTAACTGGCCCCTAGTGAGCAGAGAAATGTACTTACTGTGAGTTTGTTAGGCTCTGAAATAGCACAGATATCTTACAATTCCAGCCAAGAAATCACTACAGAAAATGCTGCTGGAGGGATGTCATTCTTTTTTAATTTCTGAAATTTTCTTCCTGTTGCAAGATAATCTTCGAAAACTACATAGGTTGTGATACATTATGTAGTTTTCAAAATTGATTGCAGTTTGGGACTTATGCTACACAAAAATTATCGGAAAGCATATTTTTTTCAGGATCAGGAGATCCTGGTAAGAGTATCTTCACAGTTTGAGATTTACTATGTACAAAATTCCCAAGTAGTCATTTTCTGTGAAAAATAACAGCATTATTCTGGAAAGCAAACAATATTTCAATACAGAACTATTTGTTTCTGCATAGAAAAATGTTGTTTTCTGCACAAAAAATGAGGTAACTGGGGTTTATTTTTGTGTAAAATTAGGAAATAATAGATTTTCATAGAAAGTAGTATTTTCTGCATGGAATAATATTGCAACACAGAAATATTAATTCATGTGCAGAAAATGCTATTTTCTGTGCAAAACAATGATGGATACAGTTTGCAGAGACTAAGTCTAAAATTGTAAATATTCTTGTCACTCCAGGAGTCATCCCAACATTCAAAGAACATATTTTTCAACCATTTTGGGAATATTTTCAAATATATATTCCATCCCTGAGTACTTTGAACTCTCTCTAAGGCCTGTCTGGAATAGCATAATATGACTCATATAATGCAGCTTTATACACTGTCTGGAATAGCATTATATGACTCATAAAATGCAGTTTAACTGCACTGAACTGCATTATATGAGTCTACACTGAATATATTTCCAAACTGCATTAAATGATCAGCAACCTTATATATGATACCACTTTAATGGCTGAAAGCGAGGAGCTGAGGAGCCTTCTAACCAAGGAAAAAGAAGAAAGTGCAAAAGCTGGATTGTCATTAAACATAAAAGAAACCAAGATTATGGTAACCAGACTGATTGATAACTGGCAAATACAGGGATAACATGTGGAGGCAGTGACGGACTTTGTATTTCTAGGTGCAAAGACTACTGCAGATGCAGACTGCAGCCAGGAAATAAAAAGGATGTTTACTTTTTGGGAAAAGTGCAATGGCAAATCTTGATAAAATAGTGAGGAGTAGAGACATCACACTAGCAGTGAAGATCGGCATAGTTAAATCAATGGTATTCTCCATAGTAACCCATGGATGAGAGAGCTGGACCTTAAGGAAGGCTGAGCGAAAGAAGAAAGGATGCTTTTGAACTGTGGTGTTGGAGGAAAATTCTGAGAGTGCCTTGGACTGCCAGAAGATCCAACCAGTCCATACTCCAGGAAATAATGCGCAATTGCTAACTGGAGGGAAGGATATTAGAGGCAAAGATGATGTACTTTGGCCACATAATGAGATGATATGAAAGCTTGGAAAAGATAATGATGCTGGGGAAAATGGAAGGAAAAAGGAAGAGGGGCAGACCAAGGGAAAGATGGATGGATGGTATCCTTGAAATGACTGGCTTGACCTTGAAGAAGATGGGGGTGGTGACAGCTGAAAGGGAGCTCTGGCATGGGCTGGTCCATGAGGTCATGAAGAGTTGGAAGCAACTGAACAAATAAACAACAACAATATACTCATCTGGCAGTGTAAATGGGGTCTTATTCTTTTTCTGAGAGCTGGAGATAGAAGGACTGCTATTCATCCCACATTATCTGAGTGTGGACTCAGATAGCCCAGTTCAAAGCAGATATTTTGAGATTTTCTGCCTTGATATTCTGGGATATAGGGTTGTGTGGAAGGGCCCTACATCTTCTCCTTCCCCCAAAGGCAAAAGTTCAAGTGAAGCAAAGTACAACACCAATGTTATAGACCAGGGGTCCTCAAACTAAGGCCTGAGGGCCAGATACGGCCCTCCAAGGTCATTTACCCGGCCCTCGCTTAGGGTCAACCTAAGTCTGAAACGACTTGAAAGCACATAACAACAATAACAATCCTATCTCATCAGCCAAAAGCAAGCCCACACTTCCTATTGGAATACTAATAAGTTTATATTTGTTAAAATTGTTCTTCATTTGAATTATGGTATTGTTTTAAAGTGGGGTTTTTTTCACTACAAATAAGATATGTGCAGTGTGCATAGGAATTCATTCAATCCAGCCCTCCAACAGTTTGAGAGACTGTGACCTGGCCCTCTGTTGACAAAGTTTGTGGACCCCTGTTATAGACAAATGAGGAGCTCTCTCAAAGGTACTGAGATTTCAGATTCCACTGCAGCCTTCTTTTCCTTATAATAAAATAAATTATCCAACACCAGCATTTTTAATCCATGCTCACCTTGAAGAATTACGGTAAAGGGGAAAACAAAGCCCATATTCCAAAATACAAATGGACAACAATAGTCCTCAATATGACAAACGGCCATCTATATTCCCTAGGGTTAGGAACTGTAGGTAGTGCCATAACATTTTTGAAAGTCAACTGTATTTATTGTGATGCAATTCTTTTGACATCGTTTTGCGAAATACTCAAAAAAAATGTAACTACAAAGTTTAGTATGCATGTCCTCACCTGATTCCTGTGTCAAAAAATACACAAAGTAACATCATTTTCTCTGTTGTCAATGCTGCCTATTAGAAACAGGTGGACACTTCTTACAAACAACTAAAACCATTATATAACGGATCTATTGAAGAAATAGACTTCATAACAATGTCACTAAGCCCATGTTTGAATTAAACACAGGAGGACTGATGGTATTCAGTTTCAAAACCAACTGTGCTTTCTCTTGCAATAAAATATTATCATAATTAAATTTATGGTGGGGAAACCTTCTTGGTAACAATAAATCTTAAAACAAGTATAAGGCTAAGAGAAACTCTGACACTGACTTACTACAAGGGCAGCTTTGGTAGCATTTCAATTTATTTTGTTAGAAGAAACCTGGTGTGCAACTTGAAACAAGATTTACCAGAGTCTTGTTACTTATATTATATATGTTTACTTTAAATCTGCATCTTTTGTTATATTTCATTAATTTATGAAATAAAACCCACAAATATAACCCACAAATGATGTGGGTTAGATTTCTTTTTATTCAGTTGCAGGCTTACTTTTGGGGTTATATACTCTTTAGTAGCTGTAATATATGCGTATAGGTAACCTTTTTTTTTATTTTGGCACAGCATTATAGCCCTCCATTCTATTTGCTGAAATAGTAATTGAAGGTTTTGAATTGCAATGGTTTAGAATTAGATCTTTTCCATTCACATGAGTGAATGGAAACAACAGTGTAGGCCCCTCCTACACTGCCAAATAATCAAGATTATCAAAGTAACATATCTTGCTAATACAATACTGTTCCATTAGCCAGGTGGAGGCCACTAGGAGGCGCTAGTGTTGCAGCCCAGCAAGCATCAGAGGATTTTTCTGAAGATTCAGAGAGTGAGGAGGATGATAAGTTTCAAAGTGAGGAGTCTGTGAGTGATCCGAGATAATTGCAGGCAGATGAACCCGATGTTTTGGATACCTGTCCTCATTCCCAGGCAACAGGGGAAATTTTAAAGTTCCAGTTCCCTGAAGAAAAGTCCTTAGGCAGATGGGGAGTTTTCCAGGGAAGCTAGATTAGACATGAGAATGCAGGGAGTGAAAAATAGGCAAACTAGAAATTCTCAGTGGATCCGAGATAAGACCCTGAAGTCCAGATATGTCAGGGGTATCATAGAGGGCTTAAATTAAGTGGTTTGGTTTCAGGCTCCTCAGAGGAGACAACACTACTATAGAAGATTCTTATCCTGTTTCTGCTCTCAAGTTCTTGTCCATGTATTCTCAAGTTTAGTGTGCTCATGTATGCCTGTGTTTCCTTGGAGAATTTACCTTGGAAAAGTTCCTGTTGTCACATTCATGGATTTACGAGGGGTATTTTTTAAGTAAGGTCCATTTTGTTGTATACACTAGTAGTTCGCGTGCATATCGCAACGAGCGCGTGCGTCGTGTACCGGCATGCCTCGGGAACAACTGTGCTCAGTTTCCGCTCTGTAGCTAACCTGTACGGTTCTGTTCTGTGCTTTAAAAATGTTTAAGACTATCAACTCACCCTCCGCATGTGAGGTTCGCTCAGTGATACGGTTTTTGTCAGCAAGGAACCTGCTTCCTGCAGAAATTCATCGACAGATTTGTGAAGTGTACGGTGATACTGTTATGAGTGAAAGCAAAGTGCGTAAGTGGGTACGACAATTCAAAGATGGCCGTGACAACGTCCATGATGAGGACCGCTCCGGTCGCCCTTCTTTGATTACAGTGAACTGGTTATCGGAGCAGGCGGCAAGTTTTTATGAAGAGGGTATTTTAAAATTGGTTCAGAGGTATGATAAGTGTTTGAACAAACTTGGCAACTATGTCAAAAAATAGAGTGAAGTATGTACTTTCTGAAAATAAATTTACTTTTTTGAAATAAACTTTCGTTGTGTACTTATGTTCAAACGGACCTTACTTAAAAAATACCCCTCGTATGTTTGGAATACTGCTCTGCATTTTGGTTTCCTAACTTTCTGTTCCTTGTCATTTTGGGTTTACTGCTATTTTGTATTTTCTATGCTACTGATCCATTTGGAATTGCCCCCTTTCCCTTTTTTATCAACTTTCTTTAATAAACATCTTTAGATAGAATTACTCAATTCTGGTATGGTGCTGGGTGAGAATGTGTTTCAGTGCTAGAATGCAACAGCTAGACAGATAAGGATAGTTCATTTTATGGGGGAAAGAGGGTTGAAGGAGTTAAGCCGTTTTCCCCATTTTCCTGTTATTCCTGCCACCCAGGTCCCCGTCATAGAAACAAACCTTGTTTATGATATGGGAAAGGGAGGAGGGATAACCAGCAAAAATGGGGAAAATTATATTCTTCCTTCAACCCCCCCCCCCCACACACACACACACACACTACAACTCTGTCTAGTGTTGTAGTACAGTGTGATAGTAACATTACTACTACTGGTAGAAGGGAGAAGAGGGCTGCGCAGGTGTTGGAGGAGGAGCAGCAGTGAAAGCGGATTAGAGACATATTCATGGCTCCAACTGATTCTGAGTCCGAGGGTTTCTCAGATTGTGAAATGGGAGAAGGAGAGGAAAGCAGGGGAGTTAAGCGGGCTACTCGAGAAATAAGAATCAGATGAGGAGATCCAAAGGAAGCGTATATGTGATATACTTAGCACTCCAACAGAAGATGAAGACTTTGTGGGTTTTGAAAAGAGTGATGGGACTGGGAGTGACAATGGGGAGGAGGATGCTTTAGACTGGACCCGTGTGCAGGAGATTAGGGACATCTGCACTCAGCCCACATCCAGTGATGAGTTTGAGGGGTTTGCAGAGGACTGGCAATCTGGGAACACTTGGGAAGACCTAAGTCTTGAAAGACACTGGCAAAGGTGGAGAGATGGGAGTCGGTGCTCAGCTGCAGGGAATGGGGCAGCTGAAAGTGATGATGAAAGGGTGGGGAGCAGTTCATCCTCTGATGAGAAGCTTTAGGATATATGTTGGTTTGATTTCAATGGGTCTTTGCGGAAGGCAAAGTGTTTTATCGGGTTTGGATCTTTGTTACTGCCATTACCCTCAAGTTTGGGTTCTTGGATTACAGATCTCTGTGTTTCCGTGACTTCTGGCTGGAACTCCATAATTGCTGACTTCAACCTCCCCTTTGATTCTGGACTGTGTTTTGACGACGACTTCGCTTTTTGGACTGCTTCATCTCATTTTGGACGTGCCTGGACTTCAGACTGTTTTTGGACTTCGATTTTGCATGCTCCCACCTTGTTTTCTTGTGCTATTTGGACTTTTGAATTTCAAGCAGTTTGCTGTAACTTTTTGTTATCCCAGATTATACTTTGGTATAATCCAGATTATATTTAAATTGGGTTTTTTGTTTAGCGGTTGCTATAGACTCTTAGTTTGTGCTAGAGGCAATGAGTTAAGTGTCTCTAAACTTTTTTGTGTTTAATAAACCTTTGTTTTGACCTTTTATACTGTGTTTGAGATTCTTGAGGCTTCTGGGTCTTGACATCTAGGTCCCATTTTGGAATCTGCCCAGATAATGGAACAGTACCACTAACACTAATAAAATATTAATATGGAATATATGTTAATTGTAAATCCCAGGATTCAATAGTGTTGAGCCATTCCTCAATTAAAGTTGTGTCAAACTGCATTAATTCTACAGCACAGATGCATCATAAATGTCCAGTATCTATTAACATCAAGTATTTATTTTATTTTACTTCATCTTTTTTTCCTCAGTGTGTTTATATCTTTTATACAGATTCTGGACATGGATTTAAGAAGCCCGGGCAAGGGAAGTCATAAACAGAGCAATTACATTTAAATAAAAAGATGACATTTTTATGTCCCTATAGGGAAAGAAATGGATATTTTATTTCATGTAGAGAAGCCGAACATGGATGCTAACTGCATACCTCTTTATGACACACAGTTAAAATATCAGGGTTTTTGATGCTCCCAGCAAGGAAGCTCTTTTATCATTCAGTAATGTCTTTTCTTTTATACATTGCCTTTGTGGGCCTCTGGCCTCTATTTCTTATTCTGCAGACTAAAGCAAGAAAGAGAAAGCATGGCTGTCTGAGGAGCGATCATTAGTCACAATGTAATAAGAAATTTCTTGAGAAAGCTGCAGGAACAGAAAATACAGGGTTATACAAAAAATCCATTAATTGAACAAGCACTTTGTGGTTTCCCTGCATTATATCTCCTTCGTGTGTACAAGAAAGAGAGATGGTGTGGTCCTCTCAGCATCACTGTGCCACAAAGAAAGACACAGGGAGAAATCCAAGTACCATCCAAACCCTGAATAGTTATGGTTAGCCATGCAGTAATATTGACTTTATTTCAGGCATATCAATTGACACAAGCAATTGGTAGACTAGACCTGTGTTTTTGTGGTGCTGAACATTATCAACAAACAAACATTTTGATTAATATGTATATGTCAGATATATAAATCTTCATTTATTTCATTCTTGCTTGAAAGAAGAAAGAATGTCAAGTATTTCTCCCTGAGGGGTGAAATTATGAGAATACTTGCAACTTCTCGATGCTTATTTTCCCCATGTCAGCATATTCACAGGGGGGAAACCCTTTGGCATAAAATACATAAAATACATTATTCTTGCACAAAAGAATTGTTTCTCACCAAAATTCTTGAAACACCAAAACAAATATTGTGGTTATTGAGATTTTTTTTTAAAAAAACTGGAATTTTGAAGACCTTTTTCCTCATCAATGAAGAAAAATGAATTGCAAGTATCCTTTACAACTCTTTTGCATACATCTTGTATTTTATTGCTGCCAATAATTTCTTGAGAAAATTAGCTAAAGTGCATATTAGTAAACTAGATTGTGATAAGTCTATGAACTTGGGCACACAGAAACTGACCGACTTGGAAGGTGCTGAACAGACTGCGCTCTGCCACCACAAGATGCAGAGCCAATCTTAAGAAATGGGGCTACAACGTGGAGTCCACAACATGCGAGTGTGGAGAAGAGCAAACCACAGACCACCTGCTGCAATGCAACCTGAGCCCTGCTACATGCATGATGGAGGACCTTCTTGTGCCAACACCAGAGGCACTCCAAGTGGTCAGATACTGGTCAAAGGACATTTATTCAACTACCAAGTTTGCAAACTTTGTGTTTTTTTAACCTGTTTGTTTGTTTTGTTCTATTAGAAATGTAATACAATGGTCTGGTTGCCCCTGACACGCTAAATAAATAACTGGCTAAGTAGTTCTTGGTTTATCTAGATCAGTGGTTCCCAACCTTTGGTCCTCCAGTTGTTTTGAACTTCAACTCCCAGAAGTCCCAGCCAGCTGACCAGTTATTTGAAATTGTGGGAGCTGAAGTCCAAAATACCAAAACTTGGGAACCACTGATCTTGATTAATTAGAATGTTGACCTTGTCTTATTTTCCTGTTTTTTACTCCATTCTGTTTTGTTGGCCAGACCTTTGAAAAACTTGAGGCTTTCATATTTCTTGTAAGTAAATTTGGTCTTGACTCATTTTATGTTTGTTTGAATAAATATCAGCCCTTGATACTGGGAGATCTCTTGCACATGACACACTGACTATTTAATGCAGTTTCAAACTAGTATTGAAGGAAGTGGTTTTGCTATGTAGATGATGAATTAGAAAATCCTGGAACTAGTTTAAGGCCTGCATGAGGAAAACACTGAGCATTGGTGCACACTTTCATGGGAATTTGTTGTCTGGCTGCCCCAAGGCCCTTCCACACAGCCTGATATCCCAGAATATCAAGGCAAGAAATCTGCTTAAAACTGGGTTATCTGCGTCCATACTCTGATAATGTGGATTTTATGCCTTGATATTCTGGGATATCGGGCTGTGTGGGAAGGCCCTCAGTTTAAGCTAATGCGGGGAATGCCATGGATGTAGCGGACCTGGATTTCAGTAAGGCCTTCGACAAGGTCCCCCATGACCTTCTGGCAAGGAAACTAGTCCAATGTGGGCTAGGCAAAACTACGGTGAGGTGGATCTGTAATTGGTTAAATGGACGAACCCAGAGGGTGCTCACCAATGCTTCCTCTTCATCTTGGAAAGAAGTGACGAGTGGAGTGCCGCAGGGTTCCGTCCTGGGCCCGGTCCTGTTCAACATCTTTATTAATGACTTAGATGAAGGGCTAGAAGACAGGATCATCAAGTTTGCAGACGACACCAAATTGGGAGGGATAGCCAATACTCCAGAGGACAGGAGCAGGATTCAAAACGATCTTGACAGATTAGAGAGATGGGCCAAAACTAACAAAATGAAGTTCAACATTGACAAATGAAAGATACTCCACTTTGAGAGAAAAAATGAAATGCAAAGATACAGAATGGGGGACGCTTGGCTCGAGAGCAGTATGTGTGAAAAAGAACTTGGAGTCTTCATGGACAACAAGTTAAACATGAGCCAACAATGTGATGTGGCAGCAAAAAAAGCCAATGGGATTTTGGCCTGCATCAATAGGAGCAAAGTGTCTAGATCTAGGGAAGTAATGCTACCCCTCTATTCTGCTTTGGTTAGACCACACCTGGAATATTGTGTCCAATTCTGGGCACCACAATTCAAGAGAGATATTGACAAGCTGGAATGTGTCCAGAGGAGGGCGACTAAAATGATCAAGGGTCTGGAGAACAACCCTATGAGGAGCGGCTTAAGGAGCTGGGCATGTTTAGCCTGAAGAAGAGAAGGCTGAGAGGAGATATGATAGCCATGTATAAATATGTGAGAGGAAGCCACAGGGAGGAGGGAGCAAGCTTGTTTTCTGCTTCCCTGGAGAATAGGATGCGAAACAATGGCTTCAAACTACAAGAAAGGAGATTCCATCGGAACATGAGGAAGAACTTCCTGACTGTGAGAGCCGTTCAGCAGTGGAACTCTCTGCCCCGGAGTGTGGTGGAGGCTCCTTCTTTGGAAGCTTTTAAACAGAGGCTGGATGGCCATCTGTCAGGGGTGGTTTGAATGCAATATTCCTGCTTCTTGGCAGGGGGTTGGACTGGATGGCCCATGAGGTCTCTTCCAACTCTTTGATTCTATGATTCTAATGTCGAATTTAATTAGATCAGGCCTGCACAACCTGCGGTCCTCCAGGTGTTTTAAATGTCAGCTCCCAGAATTCATGGCCATTGGAACAACTAGAGCTTCTGGAGACCCAAACACCTGGACAGTTGCAGATTATGCAGAACTGATGTAGATGGTGCTAAAATCAGAGGATGTGTAACACTTAATGCTACAACATCTATCAATTTATAGAGGATCTGAAAGAGGAGATTGAAGAATGACAATACACATTCAATTTTTATTTAGGAACCTTAAAAAGACAAATGATTGAAAAGAGAACTAGAATAGTTGGTACATATCTACACTTGCCTCAATGTTATTTACTGATCAAACCAAATTAAAATCAGTAATGAAGCACTATAGCATCCCTGTCTAAAACTTGTGGCACTGCTTTAAATAGATAGGTTCCTGGGAGGAGTTTTGTGTGAGCCTACAGGTTTAATATAAAAGTATTAGAGAGTATAATTAGAAAAGAGAGAACAAAGAAGTTACACTAATAACAAGAAGATATTTCTCAATCAATACAACCTATACAAATATGATTAAGTATACCAGTCTTTTTTAATCAGTTCACTTCCATGCTCTCCCACTTGCAGGCAGAGTAAGAGAAACAATTCATTCTGTATGTGACAGCGGAGAAATGGTATTCTGGTGATGCAATATTACTTGTTTTAAAATTGTTCTTCATAATGAATTGCAATAACCTCATGTAAAGGATTTTTGAATATAATTCAATAAATCAAATGTTAGAACAAACTTTAAAAGTCCTTTTGGAGACAGAGACATTATCTAAAAATGCATGACATAATGGACCAGTAAACCGTATAGATACATACTGGTTCATGTATGGACTAGACTTGTGCACAGATTCATTTTGGATGTTTGCCTTCAGCTTCTTTGGCGTATTTATTTATTCATTTACCACATTTCATCCTGCCTTTTTCAGCCTGAAGGCAACTCAGGGCGGCATACAGACTGGCAAGAATGATATGTCGAATACACAGGGGAAGCCACAGGGAGGAGGGAGCAAGCTTGTTTTCTGCTTCCCTGGAGACTAGGACGCAAAACAATGGCTTCAAACTACAAGAAAGGAGATTCCATCTGAACATGAGAAAGAACTTCCTGACTGTGAGAGCCATTCAGCAGTGGAACTCTCTGCCCCGGAGTATGAGGGAGGCTCCTTCTTTGGAGGCTTTTAAACAGAGGCTGGATGGCCATCTGTCAGGGGTGTTTTGAATGCAAATTTCCTGCTTCCTGGCAGAGGGTTGGACTGGATGGCCATCTGTCAGGGGTGTTTTGAATGCAAATTTCCTGCTTCCTGGCAGGGGGTTGGACTGGATGGCCCATGAGGTCACTTCCAACTCTATGATTCTACATACTAACTCTTTTTGAACATGGTACACCAGTGATACATCTAGTCAGTGCACTGTTATGAAAATTAATCTTACTCATAGCTGGGCTTGTGCAGAGCTGTTTCTCATAAAGCTTAAGTATGATTAGCTATGACTGAACTAATGTTCAACTGTGGCTTAGTACTTATGTGCCTGCTTCAATAGAAAGCATTTAAGCATGGGTCACCAAGATGGATTATTAATTACACTGTTACTTTTATGTTAATATTGCTTCCAGTCTTTTATTCTCCCAAAAGATGGCCACCTCATAAGACTAATTTGATTTTAAAACATTTTATACATCCAGGTATCTAGATTTCAGTCATTTTTCCTGATATGAAATGGAAAATATATTGAATCAACAGTTATTGTTCTTATATCTTGCTATTTGTCTTTAATTGTTCAAAGTTCATATGATTCCTCTCCTAATATATTAATGTTTTTCATATACACTGACTGCTATATCATCATTGTACATGTCAACTTTGTATTCGTATCTATTCATCTTTATGCTACTGATTTCATAAATGTTGGTGAATGGTAGAAGCTCATGGCTAAAAAAAAAATTCAATAGTAAAATTAACACAGGATATCCTTGCCTTGTTCCTATTCAGGTTCACAGGTCATTAATCCCAAAATCCAGTTGAATGGTAGCTTCACAGTCTCTGTGCAAACCCAACACCATTCTTCTTCTGACTGGTAATTAAAGTTATAAAAATACTGCAGTTCCCAATTTATAGACAAGATTAATACTACTTTTCCAAAACAATTTTTTCAAAACGAGAAATTGATTTATGTTTATCTCACCTTCTTTGTGAATTTGTTTTGTTCTTTTTTTTTTTTTTGCAATCTATGCATCTTCAGATGAAAAAAAATGATAATACATAATCCTGCATTCTCCAATTAGGTTATCTCATTATATGCTCTATGATCTTCACCATCCTCCACAATAGTATAGGGATGATAGGAGCTGTCACCCAGCATATCTAGAAAATATGGAATTATGGAAGGCTAAATGCTTTACGTGCGAGTAAGCCACGCGGAGCAGCTGCCCTTGGCTGGCTCATGCTGCCCATCGGGCCTGATGGATAGCATGAGCCAGCCAAGGGAGGGGCACTGTGTGGAGGGGCACTTCTCCTCCACGGGCCGGATAAGTGCCCTTGGTGGGCCAAAAGTGGCCCGCAGGCCGTAGTTTGGGGACCCCTGATCTAGAATTTGATCTTGGACAACAGTTCTTTTTAAACATGGGATTAAAATTAATAATATTTTTTTAAAAAACAGAAACAGCAGAAACACCTGTCGGAAAAAGAACCCAAAAACACTGCTCATGGTCCTATAAAGGAAGGGAACCAGGTAGCCATCTGGTGAAATTATAATATTATAACCCACTAGCTGTTCCCTGCCATGCGTTGCTATGGCCCAGTCTGTGTATATGTGCTTTGTGTGTGAATATGTGTGCATATTTGTGTGTATATATTTGTGTATATGTGTATTTATGTGGTAACGTGCATGAGTTGTAATTTTTATTATTATTAATGCTTTTTAAGTCTCTTCCCCTGTGTTTTTCAGTGTTTTTAGGAGTGATGGTCACTTGTTGGCCTGATAGGTGCATTGTGTCCAAATTTGGTGTTGATTCACCCAGTGGTTTTTGAGTTATGTTAATCCCACAAACAAACATTATATTTTTATTTATATAGATTATTTCACAATCTCAGTTCACGGAAAATTCACTTTAAATATGTGTAAGTAATAATAAAATTATCAAGTGCTTGCAAATTATTATAGAGTTGCTACTATAAATGAATAATATACGAACCCACACAATCCCTTCGATCATCCGGGGCGGCCCTGCTCTTGATCCCACCAGCATCACAGGTGCGATTGGTGGGGACGAGAGAGAGGGCCTTTTCGGTGGTGGCCCTCGACTCTGGAACTCACTCCCTAAAGACATCAGACAGGCCCCAACGCTGGCAGTCTTCAGGAGGAGCTTGAAGACGTGGCTGTTCCAGTGTGCCTTCCCGGAATAATGATCCCATAGCACTTTGTCCTCCAAAGCACTTTACATTTCTTTAGGTCTGCTCATATGCCCTTCCACAAACACCAGTATCACCTTTCATCCATGTCCCAGCATTATTTCCAATTTTAACTCTACATTTGGCCTTCCCACTGTTTTTAATTGTGTGTTGTCTTATTGATAATGTTGTATATTTTATTGTCTATGTTTTTAATTGCTTGTAGGGTTGTTATTATTGCCTGTATTGTTGTGTTTGGGCTCGGCCTCATGTAAGCCGCACCAAGTCCCTTGGGGAGATGGTAGCGGGGTACAAATAAAGTGTTGTTGTTGTTATTATTATTATTATTATTATTATTATTATTATTATGACAACAAAACTTCCTTTGAAACATCTTACTGTAGTCCTCATTGCAATCATGTAATTGCAGAATAGGATTATTCTTTACATGACTGATGCCATAAGAGAATAGTTTGCTTTTGACCATCTAATGAATTTAATTCAGGGAAGCTGGACCCAGCCCTTCCTCCTTTTCAGCTCTATTAGTCTGCCACAATTTAATACTATTGAGCTGGAGTAAAAAGTTGGCTTCTTTTCTTTTGTCCTTTCTTTTTGATTAAATGATATTTGGAGATGTGAATATTTCAAAGGCTGGACAGAGATTTAGCAAATCCACCTCACTAAGGGGAAAATTGTACGTTAACTAACATGCATTTGGGGACTAATAAATGTAGGTCAGACTAACCCAAGCAATATGCACTGCTCAGGTTAAAGGAAGAATTTGAAAATTAGGTGATAAATGAAAGCTCAGTCATTTAAGCTGTGAAGCTGATGAGAACAATCTGGTTGCATTTTGAAAAGGCACCGGGGATCACTTTCTCAAATTTTTATGACAGCTCTATTGGGGACATTCATCTTCATTCTAAGAAACTCACAAGACAAGGAAAGGTTATTGCAAGCTTGAACAAAGGCTTCAATCCATAATTCTGCACTATCCAGTGTAAACGTGGATCAATTCTAATTGTAGACCTTGGGTATTGTGGTATGACAGCAAAAATGTTTTTTAAATAGAATTCCCCATCTTTTTTTCCTATAGCAAGGGTAGTAAACCAAGATTCAGTTTAATAAAATTATTTTTTAGTTTGGTGGAATACATGAAAGAGAGCACAGAGAGAAGTGTGGAGAAGCCAAGGGATAGCGCATTGCCTTTAACCCTGACAAATTTGGAGCCACCATTGCAAGGGAAATGGTAAGGGCTCTAATGCACTGTCTTTAACACATCCATCTCCCTGATTGTCCTGACAGGGTTTGAGCAAAACTAGTGCTTACTATCAATGATTGTATCATTTGTTCTTATTGCTTCCCATCACATAATGGGACTCTGCACAGTCTAAAGAATGCTAAGTGCACTTATACCTCGTTGAAAACATTATCTATTGCAGAGGTTGATCTTTTTGTGACTTATAGGTTGTGTTTCCCCCCCCCCCTTTTTTCTTCCTGCATTGGCTGCTGCAACTCTAGAAGTGCTATCAAATATTGCTCTCAATTTGTCGAGATGGTGCCAATGTTTTATTGTTTTTTTCTTTGTTTTAGCAATCCTTTTATTGATTTTTTTATATACATAGTATGTCTAGTAATTGCATTTGTAAACATGGTTTTCATGTGATGTATTTTTACGTAAGCTTGAATTTTTGAAAAAGCCTTTTGGGCATAAAGAATAAAAACTGGTCTCTGACTCACTGAATGCAAAGATTTTTCTTTAACTGCTTGAACTATTAGTGTGTTAATTATTATTATTATTATTATTATTATTTATTTATTTATTTGATCAGTCATATGACCATTTCAAAATAGAACACGAGTAAAAAAAACAAGGCAAAAAGGTGAGTGTGTGTGTTTATGATCCCATGTCATCAGAAAGGGAAAGGATGTGTGCAATGTATAGAAATGATTTCCGTACCGATTAGTAGAGTGGGCCATTTTCTATTTGACTGGATTGAAAACAGATGATTAGAATTGTAAGCACAAATCAGGCCCTGCAAAATTGGTGGGTTAAATAACAGAAGTCTTACTTCCGATGTGTTGTTGAAGACTTTCATGGCCAGAATTACTGGGTTGCTGTGGGTTTTCCAGGCTGTATGGCCATGTTCCAGAAGCATTCTTTCCTGATGTTTTGCCTACATCTGTGGCAGGCATGGGATCCCAGGAGACGACAGGATCCCAGCTGAATTGTTTAAATCTTGAAAGATGATGCTGTCAAGGTGATGCATGCCATATGCCAGATAAAATGGAAAACACAAGAATGGCCAATGTATTGTCGAAGGCTTTCATGACTGGAATCACTGGGTTGTTGTAGTTTTTTCGGGCTGTATGGCCATGTTCTAGAGGCATTCTCTCCTGATATTTCACCTGCATCTATGGCAAGCATTCTCAGAGGTAGTAAGGTCGAATGGCCGTCAAGAATGGCCATCAGACTAGAAAAAGCAACTTATATCCATATACCAAAAAAGGGAAATGCTAAAAACTGCTCAAACTTTCGTGCAGTGGCCCTTATTTCTTATGCCAGTAAGGTAATGCTCAATATCCTGCAAGGAAGACTCCAGAAATACATGGAGCAAGAGTTGCCAGATGTATAAGCTGGGTTTAGAAAAGGCAGAGGAACCAGAGACCAAATTGCCAATATCTGCTGGATAATGGAGAAAAACAGGGAGTTTCAGAAAACATTTACTTTTGTTTTATTGACTATTCTAAAGCTTTTGACTGTGTGGATCATAATAAATTGTCGCAATTTCTTGGAGGTATGGGGATACCAAATCACCTTGTCTCTCTCCTGAGGAATCTGTATAAGGACCAAGTAGCAACCATAAGAACTGACCATGGGACAACAGATTGGTTCAAGATTGGGAAAGGCATACACAACGTTGTATCCTCTCACCCAACCTATTCAACTTGTATGCAGAACACATCATCATGTTTCTGAGAACAGCTGATGAATAATTTTTCCTATATTTCTCAAAAAGCAACTACTGATGGTTAGAAGCAGAACTGCTGTTAATAGTGGAGTTTCTGAATAATAACATTAAAAACTGCTAGAGGTCACTAACTATAGCCATTTTAGAACCATTTATTAATTAGATATTCCATTCATAGTTGACAGATGATTGAAAAGTGACAAATCATTGAATAATTTCAAGGTTTAATATGTACAACTCCACTTAAATTTTCCTTAGATAAAATCTGCAGGGATTTCCAGTTAATTAAGCATAAGTTATTTTCACATTCCCACAATTCTTATGGTTGTTAGGGGGGGCTCCTGGAGAGATTTCTCTCACACAGCTTCTTATCACAAAGAATGAATAGAATAATTTGATACTCTAGTATGCTATTACTGGCCATATCATGCTGCTAGGCTATAAGATTTATGAACTTACCCAATCACAGCATTTACAAAATCCCCTATTTATTTTTTTTTAAAAAAATCTGCTGCTATATGATTGTTGAGGGATGGCTATAAAGTGGCCACTTAAAAAAACCTTTATTAGGATGGACTAACTGGCTAAATTATAAAGAAATCCTGAAGAGACAAGAAGGTAATTGGACTCTAAAAACTCAAGAAGGATGACTAAAATGATCAAGGGTCTGGAGAACAAGCCCTATGAGGAGCGGCTTAAGGAGCTGGGCATGTTTAGCCTGAAGAAGAGAAGGCTGAGAGGAGATATGATGAGAGCCAGGTATAAATATGTGAGAGGAAGCCACAGGGAGGAGGGAGCAAGCTTGTTTTCTGCTTCCCTGGAGACTAGGACACGGAACAACGCGGAAAGGAGATTCCATCTGAACATGAGGAAGAACTTCCTGACTGTGAGAGCCGTTCAGCAGTGGAACTCTTTGCCCCGGAGTGTGGTGGAGGCTCCTTCTTTGGAAGCTTTTAAACAGAGGCTGGATGGCCATCTGTCAGGGGTGATTTGAATGCAATATTCCTGCTTCTTGGCAGTGGGTTGGACTGGATGGCCCATGAGGTCTCTTCCAACACTTTGATTCTATGATTCTATGAAACAAAGATTATGGAAATATCCTTTGGCTCCCAGATAATCAATTAGAAGAGCATTATAGGGAGGATAACAGGATAGGATTTAGGGATAAACATATTGGGATAAAATAATGGTATCAGAGAAGAAAACAATTACAAAATTTTATAAGAAATTATCAGAGTGGAGTATGGAGAGGAAACAGATAAAAGGCTATATGATAAAATGGGCATAAAATATTGGAAGAAAAATAAGTTTGGAAGAATGGAAGGATATTTGGAATAGAAAACTGAAGAGTCTGTATGCACCTTAGGGGAAAATTGTTTAAAATGATGTACAGGTGGTAAATCACCCCTCCCCGCCCAAAAAAACTAGAACAATTCAATAAAAAATGCAAACCAAATGTTGGAAATGTGAAACACAGGAAGCTCGTTCTAAAACACACATGGTGGACGTATAGGAAAGCCAAAGAGTATTGGAAGAAAATTCATGAAGAAACTCAATTTTTTAAAAATATAACATTTCAAATACATCCAAAAATATATTTATTACGAATAACAAATGTAAATCTTAAAAAGAATGAGGAGAGTCTATTGGCATATATAACAACAGAAGAATAACGTAAGTGAGAATGTGGAGATTTAAAGAAATACCTAAAATTGAGGATTGGCTAATGAAAATATTAGAAATCAGAAGAATGGATGAATTGACACAATCTTTTTTTTTAAAGAAATCAGGGAATGTATAAAGAAGAAACGAACTGAAACCCAGTGAGAGACTATTTAATTCAAAAGAACATAAAAATGATGTAGATATGTAGGACAACCCACTGCTAGGCACTGGAGAAGAAAGAAGAAGAGAAGAATACAATGGGAATATTAGAAAGACTGGAAAGAAGAAATATTATATTGATAAAGAAGATCAGAAGTTCTTATTGTAGTGTCCCCATCCCCCCCCCCACATTCCAACCCCAAGTATCCCTATACCCATCCCCAACCTCACAGTCTCCCCAATCACATTTCCATAGTTTGTTGTTTGTTTAATTTTCCTTCTTGTGTCGTAGCGGTGGTGGGTTTGGGTTTAGAAGGGGGGGTGGTGGTTTGATTTTGCTTTGTCTATGTGCACATGCCTTGCTATAACCAACTGCTTTTTATTTTAGCCTATGTATGTTTAAAATTGAATAAACATTTTTTTTAAAAAAACTTCATTAAGGAAAAGTCCATTCACATTGAGAGGTAGTTGTTCCCACACAAAATAACTTGTTTGCTCATTAGATTGTTCCTAACTATTCTTTGTCCTAACAATTAACAACTAACAATTTAACCATAACATTTTGGAACTGCTGAAGTTTCCAGTTTCTAAAAGCAGCTCCACATATAGTGTTATCACAGTAAGGAATACAGGAAGTATGTGCCTGTAACCAGATCAGATATCTCCAGGAACAGAGGCAACTGGAACACTAGCTTTCAATACTTGATTTTAGGCACAAATGTGAATTGAATCTCTCTCCCCACACACATATATCTTTGAGGAATGGAAATAGTATTTGTAAAAATTGTTAAAAACATGTTGGAAAATACCGCCAAAATGAGTTTGGACTGATAAGAATCTTCAGGAGTTAATTCTTTGTAAAATTCATACGTGTTTGTTTAGCTCAGAAAATAGCATTTCCTGCACAGTATGAAAAAAACATTATTTCAATGAAAAAATATTAATTTTGAAAAAAAAAAGATTTTTCTTTGTGCAGTTATTGGTGATTTTTTTCCTGCATAAAATTCACAATTGATGAATTTTCTGTATCGAAACATTATTTTCTACACAAAAATGTAGTTTTCTGCACAAGGCAACCATGAGCAAATTTTCTACAGAATAATTTCCAAATTGTGTATAGCTTTTGAAAACTGCATCATTTTCAACGAGTTTCTGAATTTTTTCATTGCTAACTTTAAGAAAAAAATTAATGGAAAATAACAACCCAGGTTTCTTTAGATTGTAAGTCTGGGAATAGGGAATTGTTAAATTAATTATTTGGAAGTCTCTGGGGGTCTTTTTGGCTGAAGAGCAGGATTTAAATAATATAAACAATACTTTAATAGCTTTCCTGCTCAACATTCTCCACTGTTGAAACTTGGGTCTGCAAGCACAGCATGGGTCCAGAAGTAAATAAAAGCTACAAATCTGAAATTTGGGGGCATTTAACCACATTCACCATAGGCTGAATATTTAGTCTCAGAGTTACATTTTGACTATCCAGGAGCACCTATGTCTGGTCTGGATTGAGCTTGCGTTTGGTTTTTTTGTCACCCAGTCCATCACTGATGGCAGATACCAGTTTAATACTGAAACAGCTTAGTTGGAATTGAATATAAAGATAAATAAAGATACAATAGCCCCTCCAAATTCTGGTCAGCATCTCCTAGTCATTTCACAGTTGGGAAAATTAAGCCCTGAAGAATCTATAAGCCAACAGATCAAGTATAAATCCACAGCATCCTCTTCTAAACATATTCCTTCGAAGATTGGAGATAATGTACAAGGGGTATTTTTTTAAGTAAGGTCAATTTGAACATAAGAACACAACAAAATTTTATTACAAAAAAGTAAATTTATTTTCAGAAAGTACATACTTCACTCTATTTTTCAACATAGTTGCCAAGTTTGTACCTCTGAACCAATTTTAAAATACCCTCTTCATAAAAACTTGCCGCCACCAAAAGCCACCAAATCGTCTGTAATCAAAGAAGTGCGACCGGAGCAGTCCTCATCATGGACGTTGTCTCGGCCATCTTTGAATTGTCGTACCCAATTACGCACTTTGCTTTCACTCATAACAGTACACTTCACAAATCTGTCGATGAATTTCTGCAGCAGGCAGGTTCCTTGCTGACAAAAACCGTATCACTGAGCGAACCTCACATGCGGAGGGTGAGTTGATAGTCTTAAACATTTTTAAAGCACAGAACAGAACCGTACAGGTTAGCTACAGAGCGGAAACTGAGCACAGTTGTTCCCGAGGCATGCCGGTACACGACGCATGTGCTCGTTGTGGTATGCCCACAAACTACTAGTGTCTACAACAAAACGGACCTCACTTAAAAAATACCCCTCGTAGAAGCATTATCCCAAGCTTAACCCTATAGAGGCCGCTCAAGATACTCCTGTAAATTGTATCAAAATAGATTAGATGCCCAGCAAAATACAGCCTTCCTGTCCAGTTCCGAGCATAGCTCAACCACCAATGTGATAAACACTATTTCTAGATTAAATTGGTCTAGATACTCAATTTCATTTAAGATTTGTATCTGGAAGATATGGATGGTGCTCTGCCACCATACCAAGAAAGGCACCCTGGAGACAGTCTGGTGTTCAAGGAGGCTTCATATCAGCAGATCCTTTTAGGTAGGTTAGACCCAGGCATGTAGCCGGGGGGGGGGGGCTTTGGGGGCTTCAGCCCCCCCCCCCAAAATTCTCATGGTGGTCTGCGAAAAGGCCTTACTGGTACATTATTTAAACTGTTATGTTTATTCATATCATGGTCTGATCACCATGCTCAATATATCCCATATGCATGGGGGTATTGGGGTAACGATACAAAAGGTTTGCTAGGGTAGACCCTCTTTCACTCAGACTCAGCCCTCTCCCCCAAACAAACTCAGCCCCCCCCCCCCCCGAATCAAAATCCTGGCTACAGGCCTGGTTAGACCTATCCCTACCTATTCTTCCAGACCCTCTCTGACTTATTTTATCTAAAAGAAAGGCCATGGAATTAATATGCATATGATTTCACCACAATAACATTTCTGTCCACATCCTTTTGTTTACTAATGGAGATATATGCAATAACACAAACAGGAGCAAGATTACATGCATTGGAACAGGATAAACTACAGCATCCAATTCATAGAGCATCTGAGCATGTTGTCAGCAAAGTGTCACACAAAATTGTCACAGAAAACTGCCAAGTGCTATATGCTTTGTTTTTGTGGAGCAGTGTCTAATAATAGGTTATGATATTGATCAAGTTATTGCCCACAGCACGTATCTAATGCTGTGGAATCTGGTTAGCATCCTCCTCCATTCTCCTCTTCTAGGGATTCTTCAAAGGTCTCATCTTATGCTTAAAGTCACGGTAACTTTACAATATGCTGACTTTCCAACTACTGCAGACTTTTAAAAAAAATGGAGCAAAAATTCATGAATAGTTTCTAACACATTCAGTATCAATAAAGGCCATAGCATGTCTGCATGTGTCTGTTTCTGCTTGGTGCTGACAATTTGACAGACTGTCTGACAGAGGTACCTTCCTACCTGTCAAAACATTAACCATCTTGGCACCAAAAGAGCCCAGTGCACGTTATCAGATTCCTGACACAAATATATCCAAAGGGTTTCACCTATACTAGATACCAACATTCTTTTATTTTCCCTCAGAGAAGTGAGAATCTGAAAAAATCCTTTTACTTATAGGTCCATACTTTACGTATTGATTAGAAAAATGAGAAAACCATTCTCAAGTAGTTTTCAGGGAGGTTTATGAAAACAAAACAAAATACATAAAAAACACAAACAGTATAATTAATGTTAAAATAAAATCTAAATGTCTGGATAAGTAGCTTAGTCCCAGGCAAGCCTGTTTGGAAACATAAACAATTATCTGCCTGACTTTTAGCAGAAAATTGAGGAAAGTCTCCAAAGATGGCTTCAACTTACAGGATGATGTGAGATCCTAAGGTAATGACACACTTTGCAAAGGAGTGTATCATTTTAAATTACCCAAAGGAATTCAAATTGGCTACATCAAGTCTGAGCTTCCAGCAGGCAGCTAAGAATGCAATGTTTTCTGTGGCCTTTGGTTCCCAAGATCAGGATTGTCTCTTGATACTGTCGTAAATGTGTTTTTAAAATTGACTTTTCAAAAACATGGTTTCAATTTATTTTTATAGGATTTCACATTGATTGCACATCATCTCAGGTGTTCAGGTGAGCTGAGAGGCAATAAGCAAACATTTTAATCAGTAAATAAATAATAAACCAACAATGCTTTGAGAGCCTGTAAAGGTTTCAGTACTGGTGCAACAATGAACACTGAAAATCAAATATGTTCTCACTAACCATTTCCATTCAGCAGCAAAGTGAATGCATTTGGTGCTAGTGGTGAGAATGACCTTTCTGAACAAACTGCAGAGATATAATTCTTCACTAAATTTCTTCTCAAGGGAAGCCATGAGTAATTTTAGCAATTCCTGCTAAAAGAAAGACTTTGACCACACAGTTTTAAAATCCATTTGCAGTTTGGAAATTATTCTGCACAAAAATCAAGCGGGGTACCTTTACATAGGAACATTATTTTCTATGCAGAAAATAATATTTGTATGCTGAAATAATATTTGTATGCTGTTATTTTCTTTGTAGATCAACCACATGCAAATAGCACAGCATAAGTCTCTTTTTTTAAATAGTATACAATATTATTTTCTGAGTGGAGTAAAAACAAAAAAAAAATCATATGTGTTTTTTGTATAGAATAAGTGCAGAGTTGAAAAGAATCCAATATGTCCAGGATTCTTTTCACTGGAGCTTCTTCACACTTGCAAAACATGATATTCTCTTCTATTACTCAAATCTTTGTTGTAGCAGCTTAATCATTGTGACAAATCAGGCCCCATTATACTTTGACTATGTGGCACAAGGAGAGAGATGGCTTGCTTTCCAACAAGAATGGTTGTATGTTGTCCTTTAGCAGATCTTCCTAGGTGATGTATCTGTGCCCCTAGAAAGGTCTCTTTTGTGTAATATGACATCAGAGAAATCTTTAAGTTACTTCTTAATGTGATGAATGATCTGCTAAGTTGAACACAGTGAAATGTTGTATACACACAGCTACATTATATACCCTGGGTTGTGACAAGACTGGGAGTCAATTCAGGAAAAACTTGTGTACTTACTATTTGATCAGGGCTGACATATACCAACAGAGTGCCCAAATTCAGAGTAAAGTTTAGAAGGATATTATTTTCATGTAGGGTTTTAAATTAATGAATTAAATTTTATAAAAAGTAGATTTTAGCTAGTAGACTTTAATATATAACATACAGTTATGCATCAATGGCTTTACTTAACCTCCATAAAATACCATATTTTACTGCATAACAATCACACTTTCCCATTTTTTATAAAAAATGGTATGCAACTATCTGGGAGGAAAAAATTCTGTTGATTTTTAAATAACTTCTGAAAGGGGAGGAGGTGGAGAGATGATCCAGCTTCACACGAGCACCTCCATTTCTGTTAGTTGTTTAGTTGTTGTTTTGGGCTGATTTTCCCTTCCTTCCTTACTGCTCCAAAGGCAAGGCAGTGTGAAACAAGGGATGTCTGAGAATGCAAAAAAAAATAAATAATAATATGCCAATTTTGGACCTGTTTTTGGCTGTCCCCCTGTTCTGTTTACTAGAAAATTCCCAAAATTGGGAGAGGGAAAAATTCCATTCTGTGATCCGGCAGCTGGAAGTTATATTTACATTATGGGAAGATATAACTCATTAGCAACAGTGGGGAACCTGTGAGGCTCCTCTTTCCATCATTATATGGCTATTGGGGTGAAAATGGCCACACTCTTAAGACACATTTACAACTGCAAGCTCCCCAAGTTTCAGAACATTTGGGTCATCCACTGATTTTTAGAAAAATGTTTAAATTTCCACAAATTAATACTCTTTTTTAAAAAACCAGAAGAGGTATTCCCTGGAATTTCTCTACAGCGACAGAACATGATCCGGGCATCATTCCTGTCAACTTTCAGAAAGATTTATTTATTTATTTCGTACATTTCTATCCCGCCCTTCTCCCAACAAGGGGACTCAGAGCAGTCTCACATAGGCATCAACAATGCTTACGGCATATACATCAAAGAATACAATAAAACAGTAAAACAGTAAAATCATCTTAAAACATCAAACACATCAGCCAATACATTCATTTATCAGATAATGTTAAAATGCCAGTAAAACCAAAAATCAAACCAGGAAATCCAGTGTCACAACCCAGTTTCCTTTCCTATTGTCACTATCATCTAATCAAACGCCTGGCCAAAGAACCAGGTCTTCAGTTGTCTTCTAAAGGACAGGAGGGAGGTGACCAACCTGATGTCCTTAGGAAGGGAGTTCCACAGATGGGGGGCCACTGCCAAGAAGGCCCTGTCTCTCGTCCCCACCAACCACATTTGCGAGAGTGGTAGGATCGAGAGCAGGGCCTCTCCTGATTATTTTAAGCTTTGTGATGGTTCATAGCAGGAGATACGTTCTGACAAGTAGTCTGGGCTGTACAGTGTTGCTGTACGAAACCATGGGGGAAGCTGCATGATTGACACTTCCCCTATGGGATCAGCTGAAACAAGAGCCGGGCGAAAGAGGTAAAGGACACCGGGTTCGCCATACCCCCTGATAATGTGGGGCAATTCCAGTGGCCATATGACAAGGTTGTTAGAATGTTGGTGTTTACTAAAATATCTGTATGTTTTTTTTTTTGTGTGTGAAATCTTGCTGTACTTTCCAGGGACTTTGAATAAAGAACAGATATTCAGAAGGACATGTGCCTTCCTACTTTCTTTATAAGACTCCACCATCATACTTTGGACCCACCATATGAAGAGCTCAATTTTCCTTTTCCCCCTTTCTTAAATAATTGTCATAAATTCCAGCTTCCCTTCTCCCTAAACCTTTTCTCTGCAGTAATTCCGTATCTTTTTTTTCCATCAGCAATTGACACAGTGTTCACACACTCATTTATATATATGGCTTAAGCCTGACCTAAATGGGGTGTCTGGGAGGAAGAACGGATAACTTTTTGCCATGTATGGAACCATGGCACTAGAGTCAGAGGTCCCCACCTCCCTCTTAACAGCATTTTCTTTTGATTTCTTACATAGCCGGTCTGCCCTTTTCTATGGTAAAAGAACTAATTTATTGTGACTGACAGCAACAGAGAATATTAACATGTGTGCTTGATTCTTTGTATCTCACAATTTAATTAAGGCATGTATTTTCAAGACCAATGACTAGCCTTCTGCCAGCCTCCTTAAATCCATACTTCCCCTGCTTCTCCTGCCCCCCCCCCCCATCTTGTCTTACATCAGTTCCTAGAAAAGTACTCACATAAAGCAAGAGCCTTGGGAATAGGAAAGGAAATGTGATGTGGCATGAGAGGTATAATACTTTTTTAAGGTGAGTAATATACTTCATTATATTCAAAGGAAGTATAATCCACATATAAAACATCATTTATAGGTTGGATATGAAAATTAAAATAATGTATTATTGGAAAAACAGAACCAATGGGAAAATTGTGTTGATCATGCCTAGCTGTATAAACACACACACACGCACACACACGCGCGCACACACACACACACATTAGGCCTTAGGTACCATCTGAATCTTTGTAATTCGGAATAAAGTTGGAAAAAATACCTTTTAGAAGCGATTTTGAAGTTTTTAAGAAAACCGGAAGTCCCTTTGCCCTTCCGTAGCTTTTTCTGCCATTTTTGTTACAACTCATGAAGTGAGTCGGAAATGATTCGGTTTTCCCCCGCTTCTGGTCCCTGGCCTTGGCTCAAGCCAGAGAAGCCAGTTTTAAACCAGAGGAGGAAGGGATTTCCTAGTCTCAGCTCAAGCCAGAGAAGCCAGTTTTAAAGCCAGAGAAGCCAGTTTTAAACCAGAAAAGGAAGGAATTTCCTCCACTTGCTTTCCCCCGTTTCTAGTCCCTGGTCTCAGCTCAAGCCAGAGAAGCCAGTTTTAAACCAGAAAAGGAAGGAATTTCCTGGCCTTTGCTCAAGCCAAAGAAGCCAGTTTTAAAGTCAGAGAAGCCAGTTTTAAACCAGAGAAGGAAGGAATTTCTTCCACTTGCTTTCCCCTGCTTTTGGAGTAAAACAACTACTTTCAAAGTAAAGACCTCCCAATGAAACAGGAAATAACACTTTCTAACCATTAACGAATGGATTCGGAAGTCTCAGAAGTTTTGAAAAGTTTTGAACATTTTTTTTCTGTGAAAATTGGAATTGACTTTAGAATTAAACCACCAGCACCCCTACATCTGAAACAAGTTTTGAACCATTTTTTAAATCAACCAAGCCATCCATCCATCCATCCATCCATCCATCCATCCATCCATCCATCCATCCATCCATCCATCCATCTATCTATCTATCTATCTATCTATCTATCTATCTATCTATCTATCACCTAAAGAAATGTGGAAAAGGACTTTTCTTATACCACAACAACCTAGTTTATAAACCAAAGACAAAATCAGAGAGAAACTTAGCCCTGTAGACTTTATTTCTGATGCTGTATCAGCAAAACTAATGGTAAGGGCTTATGCAATTTCTCCAAAACAATCTGAGATCCAAACATTTCCCATCCCAATATAGATGGGAAGCTCTCATATTCTTATCAAAAGGAAGTCAGTGTGATGTAGAGGTTTAAGCACTGAACTTTGACTCTCGAGACAAGGGTTCAAATCTCAATTGGCCATGGAAACCCATTGGGTGACTTTGGGTGAGTCATACTCTATCAGCCTCAGATCTGGAGCCCCCGGTGGCACAGTGGGTTAAACCCCTGTCCCGGCAGGACTGAAGACCAACAGGTCACAGGTTCGAATCCAGGGAGAGGTGGATGAGCTCCCTCTATCAGCTCCAGCTCCTCATGCGGGTACATGAGAGAAGCCTCCCACAAGGATGATTAAACATCAAAATCATCTGGGCATCCCCTGGGCAACGTCCTTGCAGACGGCCAATTCTCTCACACCAGAAGCAACTTGCAGTTTCTCAGGCTGCTCCTGACACGACCCAAAAAAAAAAAGCCTCAGATGAAGGCAATGGTGAACCTATTCCAAATAAATCTTGGCAAGAACACCCTTCGTATTAGCTTGAAGTCACACATCAATAACCCCAATTATTATTAGAGTAGTAAAAAAAAACTACCCCGATTTTCCATTCAAATACTTTGTTTCTTTATTTAGGTAAACTACACATTGTCTTAAACAGTTTTCAAACCAGAGGTTGTTTTTAAGAGAAGCCTCATTAGTTTGTCGTAGAAGCAAGTGTTATGATTTTATTTTGAGATGTAATCAGAAGAAAATGCTCAGATTTTTAACCCCAGAGGGCCAGGGTTACAGATGAAAAATAGTTTTGGGTATACAACACTGATGGAAGAAAATAATGAAATGATCTAGGCAAACGAATAGACCAAAACATCAATTTATATCCTTTTTATGTTATCAGAAAGCAAAAGAAGTTACTGGTGTCATCCACTCAATTGCTACATTATAACAGCAAATACAAATAAGCATGATAACAAATGAGTATGTTTTCATAAACTGAGAGATAAGCATAGAAACATTTAAACAGAAACATTGGCAATTGAATATTTCCATACTGGGGAAGCGATGAATGCACTGTGAATTTTAAACGAGGTACAAAATCTGCTTGATTTTATCCCAAATATAGGTTCTGAATTGTGATCTGCTACTTATACTTTTGAGGTTACTACTACAGGTAATAACTTATGGCTGAGTATGATGCTCTTCCAAGGGAACAGTCTTGCCAATGGGCTCGTAAGTGACAGCAGAGACCTATACTGGATTTGCATTGTCTTTTACAATGAGGACACAGATTTCCAGATAGAAGTCGGTCACAAGTATTTGCTTCACACGCCTCTCACTTAGCACCCTTCACCCTCTATTTGTGACTCTTCAAAATCCACAGCTATAGAGAACTATAGCTAGAATACTGTGCGGAGCAGCACCCCGTTAGTGGTCTGTTCTTTTCCTTAAGGAAGGCTAGTTCAGGTTTTGGCTAGATTCCTAAGGGGGATTTTTGTGGGAGTTACTTTCAGAGATTCATTTCCTGAAATAATTTTCTGTGTAGAAACTTTAAGACTTGTAACCCAGAAGTTTTTTAAGATCTCTTCTCAAACATAACCACAAGCTTTGTATGCCAGATTTTTACTGAAATCATCAAGCATTTGTACCTGAAATATCCAAGTCTGTTCAGCCTCAGTGTGAATACCTTTGTGGTAAAAGTGTTATTCAAGTCAGCTTTTTAACAGCCTCTAAGAAAACTCTAGTGACACAAAGTGGGTCACAGAACAACCTCGCAATCATACCTCAGCCTGTTCATTAGTAATATGGTGGCAGCGGAAACCTTTTTTTAAAAAATCCTTTAAGTCTCTCAGTTCCAGTGGTTCCCAGTTCCTAACTTCTAAATATTCAGTTGGTTTCAACAACTATTCTCCCTCTATATTTTTGGTGAGCTAATCTGTAGTGATGATGTCATCATTATACTTTGGTAGGCTGGTGCCAGGCCCGTAGCCAGGATTTCGATTCGGGCGGGGGGGGGGCTGAGTTTGTTTCGGGGGGGGGGGGGGGGGGGGGCTGAGTCTGAGTGAAAGAAGGTCTACCCTAGCAAACCTTTTGTATCGTTACCCCAATACCCCCATGCATATGGGATATATTGAGTATGGTGATATGATCATGATATGAATAAACAGTTTAAATAATGCACCAGTAAGGCCTTTTCATGAACCACCATGAGAATTTCGGGGGGGGGGGGTCTGAAGCCCCTCAAGACCCCCCCCCCGGCTACATGCCCAGCTGGTGCGTGGTCATTATAATTCGGTTGAGCAGCATTGGGATTATTTTATATATATTTCCCAGTCAAAGAAATTCAATTTTTTATATATATTTCCCAGTCAAAGAAATTCAATCTCTCTCTCTACTACTTGGCTGCGTTCGTTATACCCCTTGAACTTAAAAGAAATTACATAATACTAGAAATCAGAAGAGCTGTATTTTATCAGATTGAAAGGACATGTGCTGAACTTCATAATTTCCACCTGCTCTGGTATATGTTCATACCTTACATATCCATGAACCACTGAAGAACATTCAATTAATTTTATTTAAGCTATAACATTATAGAAGGTTAAATACTGTATATACAGCATTCAGCAGAAATAGTGAGTTATGTACTATTTACTTTATTACTTAGTTTATTCACACCCCACCTTCCTCTCTGAGGAGACCCAAGTGGCAAACAATTACACACTTCAATCAATTTAAAACAAAACAAATACAATTTTAAAAACACACAATTAAACAGCATTGTGTGTGTTAGGTTAAAATACAGTTAAAATACAATATACTATTAAAACAGATTTTAAAACACACCATCCTCCTAATAAGATTTCTCTTAGCCATGAAAATAAACTTCTTATCACAACTGCAGCTTATGACCAAACAACAAAAAAACTTCATCCAAAATCCTTCGCTCTATCTTTTCTTGCTTTACTTTAAGGGTTAAAGGCATTATCAGGACACTGGAGGCAGAGAAGGGGGAAATGAATCCTCCTATTTCCTATTATTATTATTGATTTTATAGCAGATTTTATAGCAGCCCTCTTTTCTTTCCCATTCTGGACAGCAGACTAGATTAGGGAATTAATCTGAAGAAATGTATGGTTAAAACCTTCTTTGCACCAACATCAATGTTCGACTCAAAACTAGTGGTTACTTTATAAAGATTAAGTAAGTATTTGAAATAAATAACAACAACAATGAAGATGTCAGATGTGCCAGTCATACATGGGCCCTGTCTTATTTCGCCTGGACTTCAAAGAATTCTGTAAAACTTCTATCCTTTGGGGTACTCCTACCTCCACATTTATTACCATTAAAACTTTTTTTAAAAGTGAAAACATTTCAACCTATCCTAAAGTCTGATTCACTGATTATAGACTAATTCCTGCCTGTGATGACTATAATTACCAGAATGATGCTTCTTCACTAAATTATTTTTAAATTAGGAAAGACTTATTCTAGGCAATAATCATCTCATTATTATTTGAGCGCAGAGGCAGTACAGCAGTTACAGCAGTTAACTATCAAGGCAGAATTAAAATGCCAAACTTTTCAACTTTCCTTTTAAGAATTATGCATATCAAAATGGTAATGCTATTCCTTCTATTAATTTTATAACAAAGAAAAATCTGGTTTGTGAGTAAAAACTATATACCAAACTTCTCAGAATGTTCTAAAAATTTAATATATTTAGATTATAGGTTTGTTAGTGACAATTAAAGAATGTTTGTTCATCTCTGGGAACATTAGTAAAACTCGAACCCCAAGTAAAATGTGCACTAAGTAACCAGCATATATGTAAGACAAATAAAAATATCTGCCAAGTCACCACCACATCATGAATCAACCACTACATTTCAACCACCCCCACACACACCTGCCATAGTACAGGAAACCCTATTGTTATCAGAAATTGTTTACTCCACCGAATCATGTGGTAATTATAAAAAGCCAGAATCAAAACTTGGAAAAGTTACATTCTTACTGACAACTCCTAGAATTATAATAGGTACATGCTCATTAGGCATGTATGTATAAAATCCAAAAAGTAACTTTTCCAGCCTCTAAATGAGACTTCCTCTCCACTACATAGAGCAGGGGTCCTCAAACTAAGGACCGAGGGCCGGATACGGCCCTCCAAGGTCATTTACCCGGCCCTCGCTCAGGGTCAACTTGAAAGCACACAACAACAACAACAATCCTATCTCATCAACCAAAAGCAGGCCCACACTCCCCATTGAAATACTAATAAGTTCATATTTGTTAAAATTGTTCTTCATTTTAAATATTGTATTGCATTTAAGCAGTTTTTGTGCACTACGAATAAGATATGTGCAGTGTGCATAGGAATTCATTCATGTTTTCTTTTAATTATCATCCGGCCCTCCAACAGTTTGAGGGACTGTGACCTGGCCCTCTGTTTAAAAAGTTTGCAGTCCCCTGACATACAGGAATGCTGATATGAATTTTTTCATAGTTAACACACACACATATGGACATACATGTACAACTTTAACACCAAAGCATATTTAAATCTCTTTAAACTTTATCAATATGTTATGAATCAAATGGCAGTGAAGTTTACTACCTGAGGTAATTTATTTATTTTATTTACAGTATTTATATTCCAAAGGGGACTCAGCATGCCTCACAGAACACATATACATATTCCATTCTCCAATGGAAAAAAAATAGGAAAAGCATTGAAAACTGTGCAGACACAATTCATTCTGAAATATTTTGACTCCTGCAAACTTACTAGATTTCTAGGTTTCTGAAATGGTAGAATACCTAAATCAGAGGAACAAAATTCCTGCTTTACACCAATAATTTTCAGACTCCCTTCTTGAAATAGTTTCCAACTTTCAGGTAATCCTTGAGATATCCAGATGTGTAAAAAATATCCAATGAACAAATTTACCAAATGATCACAATTCATTCTCTTTCATTTGACCCATGTAAGTTTTGGAATAGTAATTTAAAGCAATATATTGCATTTCACTGTGTAATTGTCACACTTTTTCCCCTTTTGGGGGGAGGCGGCGAATAATGGAGTGTGACTATAATATGCTGAAAAAAAGTCATGCCCCCTTCCAGCTATGGCAACTCACATGCCCACTTTCAGACTCAGTTGAGTGAAGTGCTGTAGCCAAAAAGGTGATGGATGGGCATAGAGGCGAGCCAGTGACTACCATAGCTCCCCTTTCAGGTATGGCACTTCACTTGTTGACCTGTGTACCAGCCCATTATCCTTTCAACTATGGCACTTCACATGGTCGAGTCCAAAAACAATGGGGTGGAGAGAGCTGGTGTTTGGCTGTCTTCACACCATTGCTTTCGGAATCAGTCATGTGCAGTACTGTAGTTGAAAGGGGAGCATGCATGTGTGATAGTGAGTGAAGCAAATTCAGCCGTGTGACGTACCCTAGCTGAAAGGGGTTGGGTGGGTATATGGGCAAGCGAGTGAAGTACATACTTTGGGAAATGACTATTGTGTGATGAAAGCAAAAAAAATATTGATTTGGGGGTCCACAAAGAGGCATGTAACTACTATGCGCTAGCGATGATAACATGGTGAAATATGATATCCCCTCCCAATTACCTGTCTCTTCTACTTTTTCACTTTTTCACTTATTTTGTTTTGAAAAAAAATGTAATTTAAAAAATCTGAATGCTTTCTTTCAGTACAGTATTTTACTTTTTTTTTTTTACATTTAAGGATTTTTTTTTTTTTGCAAATAATGTGGAGAGGTTAATACGGAGGTTGGATTTCTTACAAAAATGTTTTGTTTCAATTTTTGGAATTGTTACTGCTGTCAGAAAAAAAAAGAATTGTTCCTTTTGCCTTAAACAGCAAAAACTGTCATGACAATTGGCAGTGTTTAAGTGAAGTGTTCAACATGTCGAATGCAGTTTCTCATCAAGATGTGAATATTTGCAACCTTCTTCTCTTTTCTGCTGTCTCTTCAAATCAGTCTAGTGCAGTGGTTCTCAACCTGGGGTCCACAGATGTTTTTGGCCTACAACTCCCAGAATTCCCAGCCAGTTTACCAGCTGTTAGGATTTCTGGGAGTTGAAGGCCAAAAACATCTGGGGACCCCAGGTTGAGAACCACTGGTCTAGTGGCAAACAAAGGGTAGCGTCCATAGTCTAAATAGTTTTTAAATGTCTTTTACTGACAAAACCAATATTGAGAAGGCAAATATATGCCAGGTACCTAAAACTCAACACTATGACCATTTGGAAGCATGATTTATCACATTAACAAAACCTGTTAATTAAGAACTTTGCTATATTGTTTTCCTTGAAGATTTATGGAACTGCTTATAGTGGTGAATTTCCACATCACTAGGCAACTGAAACAGATTATTTTGTAAAAATCACCAAATCAGTTACAGAGGATTACAGACTACCTGGACATATTATCAAAGATATCTGATCAGCGGTACGTGAACGAAAGCATTAAAAAGTGATTGGAAAATAAGCATGTGAATTGGGATATATTACAGAGCTTTCCAAACTATGTGAAAGAAACAATAAATCATACACACACACACACACACACACACACAAGCTGTCCTCTGCCACGCGTTGCTGTGGTCCAATCTGTGTATATGTGTTTTGTGTGTATGTGTATATTTATTTTATTTATTAACTTTATTTGTACCCCGCTACCATCTCCCCAAGGGACTCGGTGCGGCTTACATGAGGCCGAGCCTGAACAACAATACAAGCAATAAAACAACAATACAAGCAATTAAAAAACATAGACAATAAGATAAACAACATTATCAATAAAATAACAGACAATTAAAAACAGAGGGGAGGCCAAATGTAAAGTTAAAATTGGAAATATGCTGGGACATGAACGGAAGGTGATACTGGTGTTTGTGAAAGGGCATACGAGCAGACTTAGAAAATGTAAAGTGCTTTGGAGGACAAAGTGCTATGGAATCATTATTCCGGGAAGGCACACTGGAACAGCCACGTCTTCAGGTTCCTCCTGAAGACTGCCAGAGTTGGAGCCTGTCTGATGTCTTTAGGGAGTGAGTTCCAGAGTCGAGGGGCCACCACCGAAAAGGCCCTCTCTCTCGTCCCCACCAATCACACCTGCGATGCTGGTGGGATCGAGAGCAGGGCCTCTTCGATCATTCGGGGAGGCCCTGCTCTCGATCCCACCAGCATTGCAGGCGTGATTGTGGGGACGAGAGAGAGGGCCTTTTCGGTGGTGGCCAAAATTGGTGTCAGCTTCATCCAGTTGTTTTTGAGTTATGTTAATCCCACAAAAGAATATATATAGGAAATGTTCTCATGAGATATGTTGTGCCTCCATACATTTCAATATTACAACTCATGTATGTGTCCATTATCTTATCTGTCTCTTATACAGGGAAATACCATGCCTCTTATGAAGTGAACTGGAGTGTAGTTGAGTCCACTAGAGTTTATTGACCTTGACCTTGTTTGGAGGTTCTAGGGTTACCCAGGACCAAAGACTGGAGACCTCGGTACACTCCTTCTATACCTGGTCCTCTTCCACCAAGTGAGCAGCTGAAGTGGTAAGGGAGGAAGGGGATATCTGCCTAGCCAGCCAGATTATCCGAATCTACCCTGGTGATCAATGGGGTGACAGATGTCACGGCCAGATCCCCATATATTTTAATTTCTTTCTTTTTGTTCCACGTGTGAAAAAGCTATGGTCTAAGTATTGACTAAACCACCACCACCACTACTACTAGAGTATATGCTAGAGATGTATTTTTCTCAGTTAATCTCAAACATGCTACTGGTGTATTTTTTCTTCTAATGCTGAAAGTACTCAGTTAACAATACTGCAGAGTCAAGATATAACATAATGAATGGAATGACATTCCCAGAGATCCTCAAATTTAAAGTAGACCATCTCAAAACTGTTTGTAAAAACAGTAAGCTGTTTGCAGCACCTAAATACTCTGAATGCACACCTTCTAAGAGAGGCAAACTTGTAAATTTTAAGTTCTAAAGCCAGTAGAACTAAGTGACTAAGTAGAAGGGAGGGGATCTTTAAAATTTCCTACCAAACAAAAAATAGGGTTTCTTTCTTATTTTAAATGTGAAAAAATGAAAGATAAATATACCCCATGCAACTTGTCCTAGACTAAAATGTAAGATATAATTACCAGAAGTCAGCCCCACCAAACTCTACAGGGCACATTTTTGAGTTCACACACACATAGGATTTCACTATTTTTAAAAAAATATAATTTTATTTTTAAACTATATAAATTAGCAATTATATTTAATTACTTTTCTAATTAATCTTCACACTTGTGTTTTTGTTTTGACTTTAGTCATGTTTGCCAAATCTATAGCAAATGGCTTCAAAATATTTTAATGAGTGTGATCAGAGCACAAAATTAATTGGTCTTTTGAGAGGTTATATTGTTATTATAGCATTACAGTGATTACGATTAATAATTCAAATTAAGATTCAAAATAGCTATTCCTTTTTTTAAATAGAAAAAAATCACAATGTATTTTGTTCAGGTATAAAGTAGGTTAAGGCAAGCTTAGCACATGTGTCTTCTCTGTTGAGTTTACTACCATTAGTGTAATAAAATGAACATCCAACTATGGCAAAATTATCCATGACATTAAAAAGCAGGAAGATGTTGAAGGTAGAAATATATATACTCAGCACACATCATTAAGTGAAATACCAATATTCTTTAACTCCTATTATATGATATTGAAAGTCTGCTTCTGGCAGTATTTTCTTTCTTCTAGTTTTAGAATAAAGAATTGTCAAATCCTTTCCAAGACAGAAAAACGGATAGGATGGATATTCAAATTGCACAATGGGACACTGAAACTCACTGCATGCAATATAACTCTAAAGAAGTTGCTTTATAGGTCAAAGTGCTGGTCTTGACCTATAAAGCCCTATATGGTTCCAGCCTAGCTTACTTGTCCGAACGTATCTCCCTTTACATCCCACCTCAGAGCTTAAGATCTTCCAGGGAGGCCCTGCTCTCAATCCTGCCACTGTCACAAACACACTTGACGGGGACAAGAGATAGGGCCTACTCGGTGGTGGCCTCCTGCCTGTGCAACTTGCTCCCCAGAGAAATTAGGTCAACTGCTTCCCTCCTTTCTTTTAGGAAAAAGTTGAAAACGTGTTTTTGGGACCAGGCATTTGGGTTACAAGCTGATAATAAAAATGATGACAATGCTGTGGAAAATTGACTATTGACAGGCTTCGGACTAAGTCATTGATTGTAGAACTCGGATTTAAATATGGCCAACCAATTTTGTACTATTTTAAATGAATTTTAATTTAATTTAATGCTTTATTTATTATATAACTGCTGTTTTATTTGTTTGTATATCGAGGGCATCAAACTGTTGTCGGTTGTAAGCCAACCTGAGCCCCCTCCGGGGGTTGAGAAGGGCGGGGTACAAATATTTGAAATAAGTAAATAAAATGAAATAAATAAAAATGAGGTGCTGAATCAACACTAAAGCTACAGAATGTTAGATAATTCAAAACTCAGAACACTGAACCATGGCAGTAAAAGTAGTGTTAAACTGCAGGCATTCTACAGTGTAGCTGCACTCTTGGAAATGTTTTCTTGCTTTGCATCTTATAGAGAGCTACAGGAAATTTAGATTACTTCAACACGCACATAAAAAACTGGAACCATTTTTGAACAAGGCAGTACTTAGCCAATGTTCTGGACACATGGGTATTCATATTTTCAAAAAGTGGCCTTCTTTTAAGGCACATGTTTAATCTGAATACGATTCAATTTAATTTGCATTCACAATACAATTACATACTGCAAAGGTTGGCAAAACAGTTCTTCTCAAGGGAAAATATGAAAGCACATACATACATTTATTCAAACCCTTCTGTAGCCTGTCTTTCAAGTTTTTCTGAACTTCTGGAAAAACCTCAGACATGAAACAGGAATCTCATTAGCATGCATGCCTCAGAAATTTTCTGCACTGGGACACAAATGGTACAACAGGGTTCCATCAGCAGCCTGCTTAAATTGTAGAAAATAGAGAAAACGTTCTGTTTTTTCTTCTCTTTCACCCCTCCGACTTATTGAGCATGTGACTATATCATGAGAATCTGGTCTGTATTAAAAATACTATCATTTTGGTTTGTTCTGTATTTTTTATTTTCTGTGGTCCAAATATTTTGAGAAACTCACAATAGATTGGAGGTTTTGTTTTTTTTACTGCAAAAGTAAATAAACACTATATTGATATGATTTGACAATCAAAAGAGGAAAATGTGACCAGGAGCAGATAACTCAGCAAACATTAGTCTAAATTATTTTTACCAATAAAAGATTCTGCAAAGTTTAAAATCTTGAAGAATATTCTTATGTTAATAAGAAGTACTGGTTCTCCTTTGAAACCCAAACCTACTCTTTTTCTGTGTATCAAGATTATGTACTTCAGATTCATCTCAAACTGATATACTTTGTTTGATGCTGCCATTTTGCTGTAATTCCTCTCCATATTTGCATATATTCCCTACAAAGGAATACCATAGGAGAGGCCCAGCCTCCCCCCAAACCTCGGGGGCACATAAAGGGGGTCATGGGGGGTATGTTTGCCAAGTTTGGTCTTGATCAGTCGTTGGACGAGGATCGCAGCAGTCTCGGCAAGTGAGTGGAGGTACTTCAAGTCCCATCATCCATGGTCCACCCTCCAGTAAGACGTAGTGTGGGTCATGGGGGCTCTGTGTGCCAGGTTTGGTCTTTATCGGTCTTTGTTGGGGACCACAGTGGTCTGCGGGAACCGAAGGGTTTGAAAGTACTACAAATCCCATCATCCATTGTCTGTCCACTCCCAAACCGCACCAGGATGTAAAATGCATCATGGGGGTTATGTGTGCTAAGTTTGGTCCAGGTCTGTCACTCGTGCAAGTCTCTGTGGCCTGTGAAAGTGAGAGCCAATCAGAAAGCTGCCACATAGACTTCCGCTATCTGCATACATACATATATACATACATACAAACCACTTTTATTATATATATAGATTGTTGAATGGCATAATTCCTTTTGAATGCAAGCCTCTATGGCTGCTACTTTGAGTAATGTTTTCTGGGATTAATGTGATGTGAAATGTTAAGATTCCTTGCATGCAATATCAGTGATTTTCCTATACAATGAAAAGCCTATGGAAGGTCTAGATTCCTCCCATAGGATTTTGGGAGGAACCTAGACCTCCCATAGGCTTTACAGCTATTGGTTTATCATTGAACATTTATCATAAATTGGAAGCTGTGTAACCAAAAGGCAGGGCCTCCAAAGAAAAAAAAGATAAAGGACAGCTGTCTAATAGCAAAAAAAAAAAACCTTCAAAGTATTTAAAAGCTGATTCAAATGAAAACTCTTGGGAAAAATTGACAAGTTATAGGCTGTTGCTTTTTCAAATTATTTCTCATAGTTACAGAAATTGTGGCTTAGGTCTATTACATTGAGAATTTAATAGTAACTGGCTGAAGTGCAGAGATGCTATGAAATGTTCATGCACATTATCAGAAGTTTCTCAGAAGTTATTTTTAGGAACAAGTACTGGGCAAACACAATTTAAATCAATGGATGTGTATGAATAGTGTGATGGAGTGTATGGCACAAATAGTGTGATGGAGTGTATGGCACAAAATAGACTACTAGGTATTCCCAATCATCCAGAAAGACCCACAGAGCAAATATCTGAAGCATTGTTGTATAGATATAAATATACAGATGCATTCATTTATCCCACCAGCAAAGCTAAAAATATCTGCATGTTCAATTCTCTTGTGTGCACTGTATTGTACATTTATTCTATGTATCTAAAGCTTCCTACTTTAGGGAACTTTTTGTTGGAAAAGAACAGTCATCCGGTGAACATGCAGAGAATAAGAAATCAGGTCTCTCTGAGGCATTCCTATGTTCCCTGGGAAACAGTGCCAGAGACTCTAAGAGGAGAAGCACAAATATTTGTTTAATGTATTCTCATAGACCAAAATTTGGGGGGGGGGGGGGAATCAACATTTTGCCTCCCTATTGGGTATAATACATATATTTATTTTTTGTGCAATATGTATGGCTTTTCAGATTGCAAATTTCACTAAGGGTTTCTGAACAACAACCTTGGTTTAAAAACAATCATTGAAATTCCCCGTATTAGTTTTCACTCACTATTTGACAATTCTTGACAGACTTACTCAATTTGTCTGTCAAGATACCTTTTCATGGATGAGAACTTTTTCAAATAATTCTTTATACCACTACCATAAACCCTGCAGACTTACCAAAGAGAGAAATGAAATCAGAAGGGCAGAAATCAAAATCTGCTCATGGAGGCCTTTTCTAGACAATGATGAACCTTTCTGATGACATAAATACTCTTTTGTTGGAGCTCCATCATTCATAAGGGTAAATGGCACATGATGTTTAAAAATCTATGGAAGCTATGAATCCACTGGATCTAAATCCTGTTGTTTAATACTCTACAAATGGCGAGAAACTATGTCAGCCCTGGAAGTGATGGCAGAAAATCCTCACTAAAGGTCAAACTGATAATATACATCTATCTTATGTGACTACCTAGACATAGATTATGAAATGTGGCTGTTTCATCTTGAAATAAATTACATTATGGATAGAAGCTGGCTAAAACACACATTTTACTTAGTTGGGACAAACACAGTTAATGTTCAAGGTACCATCTGTCTAGCATGCTGTGAAGTGACAAAAAGCCATTTTAAGTTAAAGAGAAGATGGCACTCATTTTGTACCTACAGCTGGGCCACTGAAATATTTCCTTTGCAATATTTATACTGAATACGAGCTGTCTAAACTTTCTTCTTGCTGAGAGTTCAAGTGATACAAATATCTGATGTTCTGTTGAAATCACTGCACACCTCTGAGAATGCTTGGCACACATGCAGGCAAAACATCAGGAAAGAATGCTATTGGAACATGATCATACAGTCTAAAAAACTCATAGCAACCCATTGCATTTTGCTTTGACTGTTATATTTATATTAGTCCGTCTACGAATATGTTTATATTAGTGAAACTATTAAATAGAGTGATGGCAACACTACTACCTGGTGTAATATGTTCTATAAGTGCTATGTAGATCCTCATGGTTGTTTAAAATTAGCTGAAAGAATATCCTTGAGTTGGTTCAGTCTTATGTTCATACAATGATAAAATAAATAAAATAGTGAAGAGTAGAGACATCACACTGACAACAAAGATCCACATAGTTAAAGCAATGACGTTTTGCCCACATCTATGGCAGGCATGGGATCCCAGGAGATGACAGGATCCCAGCTGAACTGTTTAAAATCTTGAAAGATGATGCTGTCAAGGTGATGCATGCCATATGCCAGATAAAATGGAAAACACAAGAATGGCCATCAGACTGGAAAAAATCAACTTATATCCTCATACCAAAAAAAAGGGAAATGCTAAAGACTGCTCAAACTTTCATACAGTGGTACTTATTTCTCATGCCAGTAAGCTAATGCTCAAGATCCCGCAAGGATGACTGGCTGGCAACTCTCTCTCTGGCAACTCTCTCTCCAGCAATACATGGAGAGAGAGTTGCCAGATGTACAAGCTGAGTTTAGAAAAGGCAGAGGAACAAGAGACCAAATTGCCAATATCTGTTGGATAATGGAGAAAGGCAGGGAGTTTCAGAAAATATTTATCTCTGTTTTATTGACTATTCTAAAGCTTTTGACTGTGTGGATCATAATAAATTGTGGCAAGTTCTTGATGGTATGGGGATACCAAATCCCCTTGTCTCTCTCCTGAGGAATCTGCATAAGGACCAAGTAGCAACAGTAAGAACTGACCATGGGACAACAGACTGGTTCAAGATTGGAAAAGGCATACACAAGGTTGTATCCTCTCACCCAACCTATTCAACTTGTATGCAGAACACATCATGTGATGTGCGGGGCTTGACAAATGCAAGGCTGGGGTTCAAATTGCTGGAAGAAACATTAACAACCTTAGATATGCAGATGATACCACTTTGGTGGCTGAAAGTGAGGCAGAGCTGAGGAGCCTTCTAATCAAGGTGAAAGAAGAGAGTGCAAAAGATGGGCTGCAGGTAAACCCAAGATCATGGCAACAAGAATGATTGATAACTGGGAAATAGAGGGAGAAAACGTGGAGGCAGTGACAGACTTTCTATTTCTAGTTGCAAAGATTACTGCAGGTGCAGATTGCAGCCAGGCAATCAGGAGACACTTGCTTCTTGGGAGGAGAGCAATGACCAGTCTTGATAAAATAGTGAAGAGTAGAGACATCACACTGGCAACCAAGATCCGCATAGTTAAAGCAATGGTATTCCCCATAGTAAGCTACGGATGTGAGAGCTGGACCATGGGGAAGGCTGAGCGAAGGAAGATAGATGCTTTTGAACTGTGGTGTTGGAGGAAAGTCCTGAGAGTGCCTTGGACCGCAAGAAGATCCAACCAGTCCATACTTCAGGAAATAAAGCCTGGTTGCTCATTGGAGGGAAGGATATTAGAGGCAAAGATGAAGTATTTTGGCCACATCATGAGAAGAAAGGAAAGCTTAGAGAATGCTGGGGAAAATGGAAGGAAAAAGGAAGAGGGGGCGACCAAGGGCAAGATGGATGGATGGTATCCTTGAAGTGACTGGATTGACCTTGAAGGAGCTGGGGGTGGTGACGACTGACAGGGAGCTCTGGCGTGGATTGGTCCATGAAGTCACAAAGAGTTGGAAATGACTGAATGAATGAACAACAAAGCAACAATGAAATTCAAAATATTTATATGATGCATAAATAAGCATCTGTTCCCTATAAAACTACAATGGTATGGGTGGTCTTAAAGTAAAGTGCTTTGGATCCAATTATCGTTGATAAGTTTCAAGCCTTTGCAAACAGTTCTTTTGGAAATAAGGATTTTGACTGGTAATGTTACTGGATAATTCATCTGCCAGATGTTCTGTCCTGCTCTCAGCCTGGGGACATAGTGGGCCGCCAAATCCCCAGCCTGAGAAAAGAAGGAGACATGCAGCTGCCGAGAAGTTCGGAGAGCTCTCAGCAGCCGTGTGCCTCTCCCCTGGTCCTCCTCTCAGCCTGGGGTGCCATGTCCCCAGGCTATGAGTAAGAGACAGGTGGCTATGTATAGTCGAAGGCTTTCATGGCCGGAATCACTGGGTTGTTGTACGTTTTTCCGGGCTATATGGCCATGTTCTAGAGGCATTTTCTCCTGACGTTTCGCTTGCATCTATGGCAAGCATCCTCAGAGGTAGTAAGGTCTGTTGGAACTAGGAAAATGGGTTTATATATCTGTGGAATAACCAGGGTGGGACAAAGGACTTTTGTCTGCTGCAGCTAGGTGTGAATGTTTCAACTGACCACCTTGATTAGCATTTAATGGCTTGGAAGTGCCTGGGGGGAGTCTTTTGTTGAGAGTGATTTGATGTGCCTGATGTACTGAGAGCTCCAGAGAGAACAGAAATTTCATTGTTTCTTTTGTTTTTATTTATTTTCAATAAATTGTTCTATTTACAAAAGATTAGGAATTGAAGAGAAGACAAGAAACTCCATGTTTGTGAGTGCAGGCAATTTCACCTTGTGTTCTCAATAATATACTTTCCATTAATTGCTGTTCAACTTGAGCTCTTTGTCAGTTTGAAGTTGAAAACTTTCTTGATGTTAGTAAAGAAAAGAAACTAGCTTATTAAAAAAATAAAAATAACTTGCCTGTAAGGATGGAGAGGGGGAAGAAACTAAAAAGGAAATTTTCTAAGTCTAATCATTTCTAAAAATCAACTTGGGAGGAACCACTCTTTAAACAGAAAAGAGTGTTGATACATGCTGCATGTATTTCAATTGGCAAATTCTCATATAATATTAAAATTGAGTATATAACCTGGTATCATCTAGAGCAGGGTCCTCAAACTTTTTAAGCAGAGGGCCAGGTCACAGTCCCCCAAACTGTTATAGGGCCAGATTATAAATTTTTAAAAAAGGAATGAATTCCTATGCACACTGAACATATCTTATTTGTAGTGCAAAAAAAACCCCACTTAAAAACAATACAATAATTAAAATGAAGAACAATTTTAACAAATATAAACTTGTTAGTATTTCAATGGGAAGTGTGGGCCTGATTTTGGCTGATGAGATAGGATTGTTATTGTTGTTGTGTGCTTTCAAGTCGTTTCAGACTTAGGTTGACCCTGAGCGAGGGACGGGTAAATTACCTTGGAGGGCCATATCCGGCCCCTGGGCCTTAGTTTGAGGACCCCTGATCTAGAGTGTAAAATATAGAGCATAAGAACTGTGTCTGTATGTGCCTACTTTCTGCCTTATAACAAAAGGAAAAAGTGTCTTAAGAAATCAGTTTGGGAATATTGCCAGACACTGCATTCAAAAATAAACAAAGAAATAGAGGATTATGGGGGGTAACCATGCAATTGGTTCAGTAGATATAATCTGATGATAGGTAGTGGAAAGATTTCTAAAAGTGCAGTGATTTCTATATAAAGAATTCTAAGGTACTAGACACGAAGACAAGATCTAGAGCGGGGGTCCACAATCTTTTTAAACAGAGGGCCAGGTCACAGTCCCTGAAACTGTGGGGGGGGGTTATATTTTGAAAAAAACATGAATGAATTCCTATGCACACTGCACATATCCTATACAGAATACAATAATTAAAATGAAGAACGTTAATAAATATAAACTTATTAGTATTTCAATGGGAAGTGTGGGCCTGCTTTTGGCTGATGAGATAGGATTGTTGTTGTTGTGTGCTTTCAAGTCATTTCAGACTTAGGTTGACCCTGAGTGAGGGGCTGGTAAATGACCTTGGAGGGCCGTATCTGGCCTTAGTTTGAGGACCCCTGATCTAGAGCTTCTGACAGAATAGCAAGCGCACTAAGTGGGCATACGAGGAAAGGGGGAAGACTAAGCGACTCTCCTTAAATCCACTTACTGTTCGGCATGCCTCCAAGGTTGTTATGTTGTAGTAAAGAAATTCCAGATATCCCATGCTGCTCTGTGTTACCGATTTATGCTGATATTGCTAAGATAGAAACTTAAGTATACTAAGACTGGACATGTCCTTTTATAATTAAAATATAAAGAGTTATAAGGAGAACAACACTTGAGTATATATAATCTGGATCCTTTTTAGAGATATAATGTGATTACATTATCAGACAATTGGATAAGTTTTAGTATTAAGAATAAATGTCCTGATTAACATAGTGATGGCTATTTAATCAAATAAACTAAGGTATTTTACGTGCAACAGAATAGAATGATGCCTTACATGTAAAGTCAGAGAATATATAGCAAAGCTAAAGAACATATATTTTAATTTCTAACACATTATGGTCCTGTTATCTAATAAGGATGGACCATACCCACTCACCTCCACCAAAAATATTGTCATTAAGTACCTTTCTTTATTGATGTCAACTGACCCTTTTATGAAACCAAAGAAACATATCTTTCCATGAAAAATGAAACACTTTATGATTTTGACCATCCTTCCAAAGGGTTTCTGTGATAGCAAACTATAATGGCTGTGAACACTACACAAAGTAGAAATATCAAAATGTTGTGCTGTACAATCTGCAAGCCACACAGATTTAAAAAAAATAAGAAAAAAATCTAATGAACCGATAGACAGCATGGCACATGCTCCAGTTGAACAAAAGCCTTAAGCACTGGTGAAACTCTGTAATTAATAGACTTGTGGCTGAAACATCTACTATAATCCAACTAACATCAAAGCTACTCTTCTGTGAAAGAGGATAAACCAAACAGGACTAATCCTGTAAGTAGTAAAAACAAACTGGTGATTGATAGATAGATAGATAGACAGACAGGCAGACAGACAGACAGATAGATTGATATGATATTAGCAAGCAAGATCTGAGAGCTGACACAGTATTTCAAAGAACAGCATATTGGGCTGAGCCAGAATTCAATTTTCACCTGGTAACCCCTCAGAAATCTTGACAGTTTTTATTGACTGATGAGCAATTTTTCAATGAGCAAATGCAACAAAAAAAATCATAACAAAAACTTTCATGCTTTTTCTTTAAACCTACTTCTGCTTTTTATGTCTCTTCTGCCCTGTCTGTCTTATTGTTTTTTGTACTCTACACTGAAATTGGGAATGCCTAAGGTTTTTTGCTCTCTCGGATACAGTAACTGTTAAATTGACTGCATGTCAGCAGTGAGCTTGTAGGAAGAAAAATTGCTATCTCTTGTCAATCGTAGAAAAGGTGCAGCACCTAACCACGTTGATTCAATGGTTCTTGGAAATAGGTGAGTGCACCTCAAAAAGTAAAAGAAGTTCAGCCGTCTTCGGAATTCAAAAAGAAAATAAACAGTCCTTTCAAGATGTTATTCAGGAATCCCATAGATAAGAACAGTATGTTGAATTAATCAAAACGGCTTCCAAAAGACTAGAGAATGGGGAAAACCTACCTCTAAAGCTGTGGGCAGTACAGTAAGCTCTATGTAGGCATAGATGTAACCGCCCATTACTTAAACCTATATATAAAGAGCAAACCTTGATTTTAACATTTTCCAAACCATTGTCTATAATGGGACTTCAGCATCCACCAAGGGCTCAATGTATTTTTTTTATCTCCACCCTCTATGCCAGTGGTTCCCAACCTTTGGACCTCCAGGTGTTTTGGACTTCAACTCCCAGAAATCCCAGCCAGCTTAACAACTGTTAGGAATTGTGGGAGCTGAAGTCCAAAACACCTAGAAGGCCAAAGGCTGGGAACTACTGCTCTATACCAAAATCTCTGCACACATAATTTGTAGTAATTAGAAGAGAAAAAAAGGAGGCAATCCCACATTCATCCACACATTTTGATTCCATTCTAGGAATAGGTAAAACACCTTTCAAAAATTTCTGTCTCTCTACTTTGCATGATTTATTACCTAATTACAATCTTCTCACACCATCTTTTTCCTCCTTAAAATTTCTTCTGAAAATTATTTATTTATGATGTTTATATACCGCCCTTCTCAACCCCAAAGGGGAGTGAGGGCGGTTCACAGTGTTGGCAACAATTCAATGTCATTGATAAGAACAGTATAAAACATCAAAATTGACCCTCCCCTGATAAAACATTAAACATTATTAAACACAGCACATAAAATTACATATCACACAAAGACATAGCTGTTGTCCGTAAACAGTCCTGGGTCATTGCACTTTCAACATTCACTTTCACTTTAAATATTCCTATGATGGGCCAAACACTTGGTTCCGCAGCCAGGTCTTTAGCTGTCTCCTAAAAGTCAGGAGGGAAGGGGCTGACCTGATCTCACTTGGGAGGGAGTTTCACAGCTGTGGGGCCATCACCGAAAAGGCTCTGTCCCTTGTCCCTACCAGCCTCACCTGTGAGGCTGGTGGGGCCGAGAGGAGGACCTCCCCAAAAGATCTTAATCCAGAGATGCTACTATATACAATAGCTGTGCACCTTTAAGTAACGGCTTAAGGAGTTGGGCATGTTTAGCCTGAAGAAGAGAAGGCTGAGAGGAGATATGATAGCCATGTATAAATATGTGAAAGGAAGCCACAGGGAGGAGGGAGCAAGCTTGTTTTCTGCTTCCCTGGAGACTAGGACACGAAACAATGGCTTCAAACTACAAGAAAGGAGATTCCATCTGAACATGAGGAAGAACTTCCTGACAGTGAGAGCCATTCAGCAGTGGAACTCTCTGCCCCGGAGTGTGGTGGAGGCTCCTTCTTTGGAGGCTTTTAAACAGAAGCTGGATGGCCATCTGTCGGGGGTGATTTGAATGCAATATTCCTGCTTCTTGGCAGGGGGTTGGACTGGATGGCCCATGTGGTCTCTTCCAACTCTTTGATTCTATGATTCTATGGTTTACCAATGGGCTCAGACTGGACAAGTAACATTTCCAGAAATTTTGAAGCCATGAAAAATAATTGGGGGCGAGGAGAAGTGGGAGGGGATAAAATAAATAGCATGGTTAATTTAGATTTTAGACACATATTTTAAATATATTGTTAAATATATCATTCTAACTGCTTTGCTTTTATTCAGTTACAAGACCCTAAAGCACCACCTTTCAAATGTGATGGTGGTTTTTTTTCCTACAAGCTTTCACAACTATACGTAGAAACTGGAAATACAATGGCATGGGGCACCTTCATACTTGGTCTTCCAAGTCCTAGTTTTCTTCTGATTTCTTAATTGTTAGTTAGAATCTGTGTTCTGATTAATGACTGAGGCTGGATCTACACTTTGTTGTTCATTCGTTCAGTCGCTTTCGACTCTTCGTGACCTCCTGGACCATCCCACGCCAGCTCCCTGTTGGCCATCACCTCCCCCACCTCCTTCAGAGTCAAGCCAGTCACTTCAAGGATACCATTAATCCATCTTGCCCTTGGTTGGCCCCTCTTCCTTTTTCCTTCCATTTTCCCCAGCATCATTGTCTTCTCTAAACTTTCCTGTCTTCTCATTATGTAGCCAAAGTACTTCATCTTTGCCTCTAATATTCTTCCCTCCAATGAGCAGTCTGGCTTTATTTCCTTGAGGATGGACTGGTTGGAACGTCTCATGGTCCAAGGCACTCTCAGAACTTTCCTCCAACACCACAGTTCAAAATCATCTATCTACACTACCATATATTAAAGTTTCTGAATCCAGATTATCTGTTTTGAACTATATTATATTTTGTGAGTTGTTCCAAGTTCCTTTGGGAGATGGTGGCAGGACATAAATATAGTTGCTGCTGCTGCTACTGTTGTTATACGAGTGTACTGCCATATAATTCAGTTCAAACCAGATAACCTGATTCAACAACAACAATTCTTTATTGATTAATCAATTTTGACCATATCAAAACATGCCAAACATACAAAACATACACATTTGCCCATACACACAGTAAAACCATATATGAATACAAGGCATCCCGGACTACTGGCCTGTCAACCCACTCCTAAATGATTGTGCAACTACAAGATAAAAAGATAAAAAAATTAATTCCTTAAAGTAGGGTTTGGGCAGGGGCACAGGTAGGTAATACTAGTGGCATGTCCATATTAAGTTTTTAAGTTTGAATTTTGTTGATGGCAGCAAGGTCACCTCTCTCTGCTTCCATCTTCTCGCGGATGGCCAGCGCTTTTTGCGTAAAAAGGGTCAATTTTAAAATAGAGTTTTTATATGAACCCTGTAGGAGGATGTGCATTTTCTCCTTATTCTCTAAATAAGTATGATTCTCCAGAAGAGGCTCTAGGTAGTAAGACCAGTGAGGACATTTTAAGAAGAAATTTTCGGAGTCCTCCACTTCTGCATATACCTCACGACACCCAGAGGTTCTCCTCGTGTAGGGAATATTCTGATGTCGTCCCAACTTGGACTTAATGTCGAGCTGCTCAAATCTAGTCTGGGTAAAAAGTTTTCTAATATATAGTGGGAGTATAAAAGAGAGGTAAGGTTTCAGAAACTGGATCATATGGCAGTGTCGATGTGGACTGAACCTAGGTATGAAAAATCCTAAACTATTTCAGTGTCTTCCTTATCTCCTTTAAAGTGATGCAAATAATCTGTCATCATTATTTTTGTTTTCTTAAAGTTCAACTGTAGACCTGCCTTTGCACTTTCTTCCATGACTTTCTTCAGTAACTTCCTTCTTCCTATATTCTGCAAATAGTATGGCATCATGTACATATTTTAAATCATTGATGTTCTTTCTTCCATTTTTTATCTCTAAGATCGGAGCCCCCCATGGCGCAGTGGGTTAAACCCTTGTGCTGGCAGGACTGAAGACCCACAGGTCGCAGGTTCGAATCCGGGGAGAGCGCGGATGAGCTCCCTCTATCAGCTCCAGTTCCTCATGCTGGGACATGAGAGAAACCTCCCACAAGGATGGTAACACATCAAAACATCCAGCCAATGACCTCTGCGCAACGTCCTTGCAGACAGCCAATTCTCTCACACCAGAAGTGACTTGCAGTTTCTCAACACAACATGGCCTGTAGAGCCCAGGGTTCTAAACTGGGCTCTACAGGCCATGAAAATGAACAAAATCTAGCTACCAGTATTAAAAAACTCAAAAATTACAACAGCAAAACTACAGAGAGTAAACAATCCGGCACATCTAATCACCTCTCAACAAAAGATTCCCCCAGGCACTTCCAAGCCATTAAATGCTAATCAAGGTGGTCAGTTGAAACATTCACACCTAGCTCCAGCAGACAAAAGTCCTTTGTCCCACCCTGGTCATTCCACAGATATATAAACCCATTTTCCTACTTCCAACAGACCTCACTACCTCTGAGGATGCTTGCCATAGATGCAGGCGAAAGGTCAGGAAAAAATGCCTCTAGAACATGGCCATATAGCCCGGAAAAACCTACAACAACCCAGTGATTCCAGCCATGAAAGCCTTCGACAATACTTTCAATTTAAGGCTGCAAGCATAAATATACTTGCAAAGGATCAAACTTCAGTGACTACATTCAGTCATGTCTGGCACTGCGACAGCTTGTAATGGATTTGTTTAATTTCATGAAAACAACTTTATTGGTTCCTAAGAATAAAATATACATTAAAAGCTACCAAGCAAATGTATATTTATGTGTTTTAAAGGCAGTTAGTCATCCAGTGAAAATAAGCAGTCATGTGAGAACCACACAAAGGGCTAGATAATTTAAATTAACTGTAAGTGATTTTAGTATGGAAAATAGCATATTACAATTTGTAGACATTTTGAATGTACTTGAAAACACCAGTGAACTTTATAAAATACTGAATAAAAAGGCAATCTGTGACAAATCTTAAGAAATCTATATTTCATGGGCAATATAGACTGGTTTACAACTGCTTCTTTATTTCTAACGCTTCAAGCTTTAAGCTACCATATGACAAGATATATTTCTTTATATATTTAAAGTGAAACTTGAGGGCTGCATAGAGGTGTTCCTCAGGGGCTGCCTACGTGCACTGGGCTGTAGACACTTCACCCAGTTTACAGCATCGATTTTATCCAACTTCTTTATAGTCAGAAAATTTAGTTTCCACAATAATAACTGTCCTGGGAAGGAATATTTAAAAGAACATGAACACAAAGCAGGACTTTTGAACACAGGCTCGGCAATTCCGCACTGCCAAGTTAACTCGATTAATTTGTTTGGCATTTCTTCTTGAAAATATCAATATAGAGCAGTCAAAAAGTTATACTTCAATGAGTCAGACATCTGGCAGTCTTTTGCATCCTTATGCAGTCTTTTAACTTGACACATCATTAATAATGATTAATTTTGTTGCAAGATGTATGAAAACGAATCCGTGCCTAACAATGAAGTATAATCAGGGACTCTTCCACTTTTGCCCTTTTGCAAAATGATATTTGATGAAGATCATTTGGAGGAATGTGAACTACTTGTGCCCTGTAGTTCAGAACATGCACTGGCAGTTGTCAAGGTTGCTTTGAGGCAGGACTTTCTTTTAATTACTAAACTCTTTCTGCTCTAGGTATTGTAATGCCATGTTGTACATACAAAAACAGAACAGATACATGATACCAACATAATAATATTGCAGTAATTGGTGTCACATATTTGGGATTCTTACACTAAATTATATTGACAATCTATATATATATAAATGCTCTGTGCATAATGAGTACCTTAAAAACAAAAGAACCAATGAACGAAATCACACCAAATTTGGCAACAAAATGTCTCACTACACAAGGAGTGACCATCACTCAAAAAATTACAATTTTGTCATTTGGGAGTTGTAGTTGCTGGGATTTATAGTTCACCTACAATCAAAGAGCCATCTGAACTCCACCAACGATGGAATTAAACCAAACTTGGCACACAGGACTCCCTTGACCAACAGAAAACACTAGAAAGGTTTGGTGGGCATTGACCTTGGGTTTTGGAGTTGTAGTTCACCTACATCTAGAGAGCACTGTGGACTCAAACAATGATGGATCTGGACCAAACTTGGCACTCAATATGCCCAAATGTGAACACTGGTGGAGTTTGGGGGAAATTGACCTTGACATTTGGGAGTTGTAGTTACTGGGATTTATAGTTCACCTTCAATCAAAGAGCATTCTGAACCCCACCAATGATCGAAATGGGCCAAACTTCCCACACAGAACCCCCATGATGGTTCGGGTGGTCTTTGGTGACCTTTCCGACCCCCCCAAGTTGAGAAATGCTGCCTTATTATTATTATTATTATTATTATTTCGGGTACTTCTACCCCACCCTTCTCAACCCCCTAAAGGGGACTCAGGGTGGCTTCCAACCGGCATATGTTTGATGCCTACAATTCAACACAATAAAATACATAGTAACAATAATTATAAACAGTTAAAACATTACATTAATACAATAAATAGCCAGCCTGGTGACCATCGTTTCGCCAAGTCTGTAATTAATAAATTCATTCCGCTTATCATAGTCCGTTTCCAAAGCTTTAGTCGTCATTGTCCTTATCAGTCTGCCTGGTCTGGTCTCATATCCATGTTTTTAATTTCCTTCTGATAGAGAGGAGGGATGACGATGATCTAATTTCCCCGGGGAGTGAATTCCACAGGTGGGGGGCCACCACCGAAAAGGCCCTGTCCCTCGTCCCTGCCAATCTCATCTGTGACAAGGGCGGGGCTGAGAGCAGGGGCCCTCCAGAATATCTTAAACTCCTAGGCAGGATGTAGAAGGAAATACATTCGGATGGCCTTAAAGCCATCCAGTCCAGCTCCACCAGGGCAAGAAAACATAATTAAAGCCTTCCTGAAAAAGAGGGATCCAGCCATAGATATGGATAGAAAGATAGATATGATTCACACACTAACACACACATGTATATGACAGATGTAGTATCATAGATTTGAAAGGGACCCCTAAAGAAGGACAATTATATGCTGCATGTTCTGGAGAAGGTAAAACAGACAATCAACAATGACAAAGAAGCAACAAGAAATACGTTTACCCACAAGCATAAATAAATTACATATATTAGAAACCAACACTTTATCATTACTTTATTTTCCAGTTCACCAGGCTGGGCCACAGCAACATGTGGCAGGGGACAGCTAGTCTATATAAATAAAAATGTAATTTTCATTTGTGGGATTAACAGAACTCTAAAACCACTGGGGGGATTGACACTAAATTTGGACACAATACACTTAACAACCAAATGTATGTCCTTCACTCATAAAAACACTGAAAAACACACCAAAAGCTAAATGACAATATAGAGAAAAGGTAAGAAAGGGGAGGGGAGGGAGGGGAGGGGAGGGGAGGGAGGGGGGGAGGGGAGGGGAGGGGAAGGGAGGGGAGGGGGAGGGGAGGGGAGGGAAGGAAGGGAAGGAGGGAAGGAAGGGAAGGAAGGAAGGGAAGGAAGGGAAGGAAGGGAAGGAAGGAAGGAAGGAAGGAAGGAAGGGAAGGAAGGAGAAGGGAAGGAGGGAAGGGAAGGGAAGGGAAGGAGGGAAGGGAAGGGAAGGGAAGGGAAGGGAAAGAAAGAAAGAAAAGAAAAGAAGGAAGAAAGGAAGAAAAGAAAGAAAGAAAGGAGAAGAGAGAAGAAGAGAGAAGGAAGCATGGAAGCAAAGAGAGACGGAAGGAAAGAGGTAAAGAAGGAAGAAAGGAGAGAAAGAGGGAGGGAAGAGAAAAAGGGGGAAGGAAGGAAAGAGAGGAAGGAAGGAAGGAAGGAGAGAAGGAAAGAAAATAGGGAAAGAAGGAAGGAAAGAGGGAGCAAAGGAAGGGGGGAGATGTAGAGAAAGAGGGAGGGAAGGAAAGAAAGAGAGAAGGAAGGAAAGAGAGACAGAGGAAGAGAAAGAAAATGGGGGAAGGAATGGAAGAGATCAGGAAGGAAGAAGAGAAGGAAAGACGGGAAGGAGGGAAGGAATGAGAGAGTGAAGGAAGGAGGGAAAGAAGGAGAGAAAGAGGGAAGGTTTGCCACAGCAAAGCGTGGCGGGTACAGCTAGTTTCTTATATTGCCATTTGTTACAAAATATGCTACTCAGGTAAAGAATATGGAGAATACTTCACCACCAAAGAGACAGCCAATCATTCTCCAGACTAGTTGAAACGAAACAAACATTAATGATGGTTAATGATTCTCCTGAGCAATGCTAGGTTCTACATCCAGTTTAGAATAATTTGTGGCCTCAGAATTGATAGTAATCAAATGAAGCTTGTAGAGATTGACACTTGATGATTATCTGCTTCTAGCCTGTCATTTTTAATGAAGCACAAAAATAAATAGATGGAACAAGATCAATTAGGAGGGTGCAAAGCATACTACAATATCAAGGAATAATTGAACTTGCAATACAACTCCAGCTTTAAGGAAACAAGCTGAGCCAGGGCCTTTCAACAGTAAGAAAGTACCTCATTACATTTAGTGATGAAGCATTGCTTCTGCTTGGTTGTTTAGTATTTAATCCTGTATTTATTTTCCAGGCATAGCTCATAAGACATTCTCCTCCAAAAACAAAACAAAACAAAGAATGCACAACGAATGTTTGCAAATTTCAAGAGTGCTTATGTATAGACACTTCCATACTTTTGCAATACTAATTAGTATCATATTTCAAGCTTTTAACCTTCATATTTTACACAGATTTGTTAGTTCAATAAAAATAATAAGATAAGAATGCAGTGTTTCTCTGTAAGCCTTCTGCTGAAGATTAATAATATTTTTTATTTTCCCATCAGTTTACAATAATCAGGAGCTGCTGTGACATTAATTATCACAATGAGAAAGAAATGGCAGCTTCTACTGTCTTTTTAAAAGTGATTGTCTTCTGTAATGGCTTTTAAATATGAGTCACTCTGATAACATCCATAAACTTTCTCAAATTACTATTAAAAAGTATCCACAGTGTCAGCTCTGATCTATCTTTTTCTTTAAAAGCTGCCTTTTCTCTTAAGTTAATTGACAGTAAACAGGCTTGCCTGTCTATCCATCTTTGTCTAAGTTTTTTATGGCTGGCTAAATCCAATCACTATTAAATCTGACAAAAAACAATGATATTATTAATGAGAGCATTTACATGATGTGAGACATTTCTTTACAGGCACGAAGTGAGGTCCAATTAAAAGCATCACTGTGATGGTTAAAATGACTTCAGAAAAGAATGAGGGTATGCTGAATTCTCTCACATTTTTTTAATTCTCAATCCATTTATATTGTGTCTTAAAATGTATGCATACATTTGTGTTTATTTTTTTAATCATCTGAAATGATGTGGATATTCTCAATTTCAATTTCAATGTGGATATTCTTAATTTCAATTTACATTTGGCCTCTCATAGATTTTAATAGTGTGTTGTCTTATTGTTAATGCTTACGTTATAGTTTTATTGTCTATGTTTGATTTTAATTGCTTGTATTGTTGTTATTATTGCTTGTATTGTTGTATTGGGCTCGGCCTCATGTAAGCCACACCGAGTCCCATGGGGAGATGGTAGCGGGGTATAAATAAAGTTGTTATTATTACTATTATTATTATTATTATTTATGGTTACATTATGTATGTGATGTGGATATTCTCAATTATGGTTGCATTATGTACGAGAGTTGAATGAAAAGTAATGCCTCCACCTGGGAATATTTTAATAAATCAAACACAGAAATAATCCTTAGAATATTCTCTTTAACTACCACTATTCACTTTTCCACATAATCACCAGACAATTGGATTCATTTCTACCAACGATGAACAAGTTTTCTGAAGCCGTCACGGAAGAAATCAACACTCTGTTTCCGCAACCCATCGTGCAGAGATCTTCCAATAGCCAAGTGAAGCAATAATGTGACCCACACATTCTTGTGAAAGGCCGATTATGCTTGAAATTTCTCTCTGAGTGATATGACGATCATCCCCAATCTGTCAACCTTTTGCTTGTGAAACTTGGTGGTTGCTGTCACAGAACATCCAACTCTTTGTTAGTCACGCAAGTCAGATATCCCCACCTCAACATCTTTAAACTTACTCATCCAACGATGCACAGTACTCAAATCCACATAATGACGATAAACAGCTTGCATTCTCTGATGAATCTCCTTTTGGGTGACGCCTTCTGCTGTAAATTAACTAATTTATGAGGCTAAAAAAAGACTCCAGAAAAGCACTCTAGCAAAAGCATGTGGGGAATGTGGGAGTACTTCATTAGTGTCGCAGATGGACGATGAAAGCGACAGCTCCCCTGGCGGTCAGAAGAAGTTAAATAGCCTCTGTGTATGTCTGTATACGTTGTATGTCAAAATTGGCATTGAATGTTTGCCATATATGTGTACACTGTAATCCGCCCTGAATCCCCTGCGGAGTGAGAAGGGCGGAATATAAATACTATAAATAAATAAATAAATGACTACACATTGCTTAAGTCGCATTGACCAATCATCTGCGCAGGGTTCCATACTTTGCACTTTAATGATAAAACCATTCAATGCTAAGGCTTCCTGCCAAAATGGAACTGTAGAGGAGAATCTACTGAACAAGCCAGTACCTACTGCATACCAGTATTGCCATCTGTTGAGGAGTTATGAAGGTGGGGGCATTACTTTTCATTCAAACCTCCTATCATGATCTTGTACAACACATAACTGGTAATGGATATGTGGATTTGATTTCCTTTCCCCAAAAGATGTTTGAGTTCAGGGATGGTTTTTAAAATGACTTCTTCTTACCAGGTTGGCTGAAGGGGAGAGAACAGCTGAAAAATCAGGGAAACGCAGGGAGCTGAAAGAGGTAGCTACAAACTTGTGAAGCAGATGAGGGGAAGGAGAGAAAGCAACTGAGTGGTCAGAGTGGTGTCAGGAAAAATAAGTGTGGTCTATATCTGCCCCCGGTGGCGCAGTGGGTTAAAGCACTGAGCTGCTGAGCTTGTTGATCGAAAGGTCGCAAGTTCGATTCCGGGGAGCGGCGTGAGCTACCGCTGTCGGCCCTAGCTTCTGCCAACCTAGCAATTCGAAAACATGCAAATGTGAGTAGATCAATAGGTACCGCTCCGGCGGGAAGGTAACGGCACTCCATGCAGTCATGCCAGCCACATGACCTTGGAGGTGTCTACGGACAACGCTGGCTCTTCGGCTTAGAAATGGAGATGAGCACCACACCCCAGAGTCAGACATGACTGGACTTAATGTCAGGGGACTACCTTTACCTTATATCTGCCCAGCTTGACTAGGACCATGCAAACCCAGTAGCAACATTGAATTCCTGTAGTGGACAGTGTCCCTTATGGTGTTTAACTTGTCTCAATTCTCAGAATCAAAATTATAATGATATACTTGCAAATAGGATTGCAATACATAGTCAATTCATCATGTATATTGATAAATGAAAACCCTTCAGTAGACTAAAGAAACTGCCAAGTAGTTGTTTTTAAACAACATGTATTTCAATGCAATTCCATTTAAAGTTTATAAAAAAGGTAATAGCAGCTTTAAAAAGACATCAATTCAGGGAATGCATCTTCCAACTGGATGCTAAATATGATACATAAATAGCTAACTAAACAAGTGTACAGTACAACAGTTTGTAGAGCACTGATCTTTGTGGCATGCAAATATATTTAATTGTAACTGATTATTATGTTTCAAATCTTTCCCATTTCCCCATGTGGGAAATGAGTATTTAATCCTACCCAATTATAAACCAAACTTCTTTGCTTCATAGTTCTTTTGTGTAGAAAACTCTTTTATATTTAGTTGTAGAATTGATCCCACTCATCACAGTCTGCTTTCCCTTGGGTTTGTATGCAAACATAAGAATAAGACAGAACAGGAAGGGTAATAAAGGGAAGAAGGAAGGGAAGAGGTCTGAGGCTACAGCTGCAAAGATGACTTGGACAGAGTCAATCTATATAAATAAAAATGTAATGTTCGTTTGTGGGATTAACAGAACTCAAAAACCACTGGATGAATTGACACCAAATTTGGACACCAAGAATGCACTGTGCCCTGTGATATGGCATAAGAAATTTCCCTTTAATAGAAAAAAAAATCATAGGATATATTCAAGTTCTCAATCCTACCTCAGCCTTAAGACTTTAAAATAACTGTATAAGTTAAGAAGGAAATGACGTGAGATTTCTTTTTACATCTACCATTCTATTTGATAATTTGTATTTTACTTCCAGCTTTTACTTACATAATAAAATTTCTTTTGATGTCAGTTTTGTGGCCAGTCATTCTGTATTTCTAGCCTTTAAAACTGAATAAAAGAACAATGGATGCGGAGCATTACCAAACCTATGGATTTTATTGTTCATAATCTTTACTTCATGAATAGTGGATAAAAACAGTACATCTTTTTCAGAAACAGTACTGGAACATTTCAACTGCCAAATAGAACAGTTAATAAACATTAGTGTGGACCTACATTTTGATGGTCTATATTAAATATCTTGTTAAAGCAAGCATTATATTGATATAAAAAATCTATAGATTGATAATAATGGCACAAGTATATATGCACTCTGTGAAAGGAGGAAAAGGGAAATAAAATCTGAAGGTTTTTAAAAAGCTACCTGTTTGCCATTTTATGTTTCTAGTATAATTCTTACTTTGAAATAATTTACTTTACAAGGTACAGATATTTCATGTTGAAAATATGTTCTGAAACCTGAAACCTTGATGCCAGCTTGAGCAGGTCGGGTCGACGCTGCTTGTGTTATTGGATCACACACATTTGACATAGTCGACCACAATCTTTTGACCCACCGCCTTGCTGTTGGGGTCAGGGGGACAGCTTTAAATTGGCTGTGCTCCTTTCTTCACAACCGTGGACAGCGAGTGGAGAGGAGAGGCCTGGTCTCTGAGAGGTCCCCTCTATCTTGTGGGGTTCCTCAGGGGGCCATTCTCTCCCCTCTGTTGTTTAACATCTATATGCGACCACTTGCTCAGCTGGTTCGAGGTTTTGGGCTTGAGTGTTACCAGTATGCTGATGACACTCAGCTTGTGCTGAAGATGGAAGGCCGACCGGACTCTGTACCCGATTATTTCCATCAGTGCTTCGAGGCCGTTACTGGATGGCTGCGTGCCAGCAGGTTGAGGGTGAATCCAGCAAAGACGGAGATCCTATGGCTGGGTCGAACTGGGCAGTGGGGATATCCAGCTGCCTACCCTGGATGGCGAGGCGCTATGCCCGTCATCATTGGTAAAGAGTCTGGGAGTCCTTTTGGACCCTCTGCTGATGATGGAGGCCCAGGTCTCCCGTTAGCAGAACTGCCTTTTTTCATCTGCGGCAGGCTAGACGGCTGGCCCCCTCCCTGTCCAGGGACGACCTAGCTACGGTGATCCAGGCTACGGTCATCTCAAGACTGGACTACTGTAATGCCCTTTACATTGGCCTTCCTCTGTCAGTGATCCGGAAGCTCAAGTTGGTACAAAATGCAGCTGCTCGGCTTCTTGCGGGAATTCCAATGAGATGCCACATAACACCAATCTTACTACAGCTGCATTGGTTACCAATTGAGCCAAAGTGATGGTACTCACCTTTTAGGCCTTTGAGAAATCTAGTTTTATTTTCAATGTTTTTATTACTTTTTCTTCCTCTCACATATTTATACATGGCTATCATATCGCCTCTCAGCCTTCTCTTCTTCAGGCTAAACATTTCAAAGTGATGGTACTCACCTTTAAGGCCTTGCATGGTCTGGGGCCGATGTACCTGAGGGACCACCTCACCCCCTACCAACCCCAGAGATCCCTCCGTTCTGAGGACCAAGATCTATTGGAAATTCCCAGTGTCAAGACCTTGCGTCTAACAGCAACCAGACGCAGAGCCTTTACAGCAGTGGCACCATCACTCTGGAATACTCTGCCACTCGAAGTCCGTGCCTTGCGGGACTTACACAGGGCATGTAAGACATAACTGTTTCGACAGGCCTTTGATCTTTGATATTGTTGTTTTTAAATTGTTTTTAATTGTTTTTAAATTGTGTTAGATTTTAGCCTGTTCTTGTAAGCCGCTCCGAGCCCCAGGGGAGTGGCGGCATATAAGTTTGAATAAATAAATAAATAAATAATATGCATGGCTACCTAAATTACCTGAATAAATTCATTCAAACACTGATGCTACATTAAAAATTTCAGAAGGAACCAAGCATAGTGCCAGGGTAGAACTACCACGATCTTTGCCTCTTCTAGTAGAAGCTGGGAGAAGGCAAAAGTCAAATCTAGTTTTCATCCAAGCTGCTTCTATTTTGGGAGCCTGACCCCCGAGAACTCTATAGTGCCTGTCAAAAACTACACCTCAAGACCTGGTAGCATGAAAATGACATATTGAAGAGGGATCAAGGATTCAAACCACAGGAAAAGAAAATCCAACTAAACTAGCAGAGATAGTGATAGGAGTTGTTCAACAGCAGGCTATGATGCCTTAGAGCAGGGGTCGTCAAACTAAGGCCCGGGGGCCAGATACGGCCCTCCAAGGTCATTTACCCAGCCCTCGCTCAGGGTCAACCTAAGTCTGAAACTACTTGAACAACAACAACAACAACAATCCTATCTCATCAGCCAAAAGCAGACCCACACTTCCCATTGAAATACTAATAAGTTTATATTTGTTAAAATTGTTCTTCATTTTAATTATTGTATTGTTTTAAGTGTTTTTGCACTACAAATAAGATATGTGCATTGTGCATAGGAATTCATTCATTTTTTTCAAGTTGTAATCCGGCCCTCCCAACAGTTTGAGGGACTGTGACCTGGCCCTCTATTTAAAAAGTTTGTGGACCCCTGCCTTAGAATGTGATGGAATCTCTTTCCCCAGAGGTTTTTAAGCCAAGGCTAGATTGTCATTTTCAGGCGTGTTCTGCATGGCAGGGGTGTGGAGTCAATGGCTCTTGCAGTCTCAGCCAACTTTATGATTCTATGAAAAATACCACCATTTGCTGGAAAACAAATTGATACAGATGCCAAGACTGGTGCAGAAGACACTAAAGCTGTAAGAGAGACAGAGCGGACTCAGGGGGATGGGATGGAGAAGTAAAAGAGAACCTAAAAGAAGCACTACCCACCCACCCCCTGCTGCTGTGATATTTCCATCCCTTTCCAACCCCTGGTGGGAAAACAATGGTGGTGGTGATCAAGGGTGGATGGCACTCTATGGTGATGTTGGTGCTTACCCTTCTCTGCAGAATGACCCTTGACATACCAATGGGTCATATCAAAATCCATAATTTTGGCTTCAAAATCTGCCCTCGACTTGTATATTATTATAAACAGTAGCCATAATAGTATTTCAGCTACCCTACAGAAGGATTGGTCCAAGCATGTTCTATGGGTTTTGCATAGGATTGTCCTCCTTAAGAAAGTTGTTAGTTCCATCAAATGAATTATAAGTAGCTAATTATGTGTGGAGAACAATACTTAGCCATGGACTTGACATCCATGGTTTCATGTAACCACACTCAAACAATTATACCCCAGAAGTGTTTGTGGACTTCCCTAGATTCTACAGTGTGCTTTAGCCCAAAAGTATAGCACTGTATTTTTCATCTGTTTTTTCATTCCACTGAAAACATTTTGAAAATTGAATAAAAATGTCAATGCAAATTTAAAGTATTATCTAACAATAAGGTATTTATTAAAGAGTAGGGAAGAGTCTCAAACTAAGGTCAGGATAGAGCCTAATCAGCTAATATCCAGATAGGGTTTAAGGCTGATCTGCCATTTTCTTGCCTCAGGACAGCTTCTAGATGAAATCTATGTTAAGGGAATTTTCTAACATTATAGTTGCCACTTCTCTATATTTGGTACTTTTATTTCACAGGCTTTCCCTCTGTTCTCCTCAATCTCTTCCTTCTCTCAGATCTTCCACTTTCCCTCAGAACTAACTCTTATACACATTTAATATTCTCTACAGACTCTCCCATGGCAGCTGCTTATGATTTTGTTTCCTGTAGGGAGCTATATTTAAAGCATACATAAATTGAACATGTGTTCATAAATTCATACAAGCATCCACAGGTTCATTCTGTACAGCTTCACACATGATCTATGCACAAGATTTAAGAGGATATTTGTACTTGGGTACAAATCAGGAATGAACATAGTTAATAGAAATTCTCATAATCATTTGGAAATGCATGTATGCAATGAACTCCCCTTCCATAACATGGATCTTTTAAAGAGCGATTGTTTCATTCTGTGTAGGAGTTCCTACAACTTTAACTGTCAGAATATAAGATGCAAGGGAAGGTCTGACTCTGAATGGATAAACATGAAAGTGAATTCTGTTTTTTTAAAAATTAATTTTCTGTCACATTTCCATTAAATGTGTTGATGAGTAACTGCCTACTTTTAAATTGTTAAGTATTATGTTGCATGAACTTATTTCATTTCATTTTCATTTATATCTCCCCATTCCTCCAATATAGGCCTGATGATGATTTATACAGTTAAAACAAGGAATACTATAAACTTTAAATCAATCATGTTAAAAACATTTAATGTACAACAATTTGAAAATCAATTAAAATATAACAATTAAATAAAAATATGGAACACCCCAGTAAAAAAACAAAAACAAAAACACCTCTGCAAAGGTTTAGGTAGACCAATCAGTTTTCACCTAGTGTCGTGAACCAGAAGCCTTAAAGGAGCCAAACACAAGTAATAGGTCCAAAATAAGGTTTATTAACAAACAAAAACAGCTTAGAAACACTTGAATTCAGTGAGTTTAGCAATAAAACAAAGTGTGTAACAATTGCTAGGCAAAAAACGCAACTTGGAGAATAATCCGGATTATGCAGAGATATAATCCGGTATAACAAAAACTTTAAGCAAACTGCTTGAAAATAACAGAGGTCACAAAGCACAATATAGCAAGGTGGGAGCAAGCAAAAATGAAGTCAGAAAACAATCCAAAATCAAAACACAAACAAAAGTTGTAGTAGAAGTCCAAAACGCGATGTCGTCGTCCAAAAACAATCCGAAGTCAGCAGGAAGGTAGAAGTCAGCGCTTACAGGATTCCAGTTGCTAGTAACATGGAAACACAATGATCTGCAGTCCCAGGATTGAAAGCAAGAGTAATGGCAGCAACAAAGTCCAAAGCCCGAATACAACACTTTGCCTACTGCAAAGTTCCAATAGTTTGATACCTTACTTTTATCCTATAACTCCTCATCAGAGGTGGAGCTGGACTCCACCCTGTCTTCATCACTCTCAGGTGCCTTTGCTTCCACAGCTGCTCGCCACCACCCGTCCCTCCAACTTTTCCAGCGCCTATCAAGACTTAGATCACCCCATGTATTTCCAGGTTGCCAGTCTCCCAAAAAGAGTTCAAACTCCTCACTTGATGTGGGTTGAGTACATATGTCCCTGATCTCTTGTACACGAGTCCAATCTAACCCATCCTCTTCCCCATCATCACTCCCAGTCCCATCACTCCCCGTGAACCCCATGAAGTCTTCCTCCTCAGTTGGAGCATTAAGTATTTCACGGATCCGCTTCCTTTCTCTCTCTTCATCTGACTCTTGATCCCGAGTAACCTGCTTCAAACCTTTACATTCCTCTCCCTCCTACTCCATTTCAGAGTCAGTGAACCCTTCGAATGACTCAGTATCTGTAGGCGTCATGAATATTTCCCTAATTCGCTTTCCAACACCTGAGCAGCCCTTTTTGCCCTTCTACTACTTGTTGTAGCTTGCTCAGCACACTCTACTACAACACCTAGAGAGCAGGGGGCTCAACCTAACCTCATGAATTTCTCTGCCTTCACCTGGCTACCATGTCTTTACCAAACATCAAGTAAATTCTACCGAGTTCAGTGGAGTTAATTCCCGTGTAAAATGACAACCTATAGGGTGCTTTGACAATACTGATATAAATGGTTTAAAATCATTAAAATAATAATTACTGTACATACAGATGTATAAATCAACCTTATGTATATGCCAATGAAAGGTATGGGGGAGAAAATTAGGAATTTGGATATGACCAGTGAATAAGTGGAGGGTCATTCTATGGAAAGGGGAGCCAGCCAAACCTGACCGCCACTGCTGCACTCCAGGCAGGAAAAGCCCTCTGACTTTAAACACCACACAGTTGGATGGAAAACAATCCTTTTATTGAAGATAATTAAAAAACAATATGGTAAAAAAAACTTTAAAGAAATACGTAAATCCAATTGGGTAGGAAGATAAGGAAAAAAGTAGTCCAGGGTAATAGTCCTGCAAAGTCCATAAAAACAAAGGCAAAACTTCCCAAATAAAATGCAAGGAATCAGGAAACATGAACCCAAGGCATGAATATAGAGCATAAAATCCAAGGATCAAAATCATGAAACAAAGGCACTTAAAACATGGATTTCCCAGGCAAAACTTCCATGAACAAGAACGAGATCTTGACTTGATTCCAAACGATGCTTCATCTGACTACATATCCTGTACTTGGGACTTTTATCTCCTTGTTAGCTAAGTCTCTAGAATTCAGAAATTGGTTTCGTTTTAACTGAAAACTTCTTATCTTTTTTTCGCAGATTGCCGAAGCCACTGTTCAGCTCTTCTGTTTTGACTAAACCCCTCACATCTATCTATTTGCTCATTATCCATCTGCTCACTAATTTCTGCAGCTGGGCCAGATGCTGAGTTGTTTTCATGTTCCCTATCATGGGAACTCTCTGGTAACAATTCAGAAAGCACACAATCATCCCCACACCTCTCAGGGACATTCTCATGGGAAAGTACACTTTGAACAGGGATCTCCTGGTCATTCTCTGCATCCAGATCACTGACCAAACCATTGCCATCTTGAAACTCATCATGAAACTCATCATGAAACTCATCTTGAAACTCACCTTGAAACTCATCTTGAAACTCATTGACATCACTCCCCACATCCAAAGCGCTCTGATCCTGGAACACAATCACAGGCTGAGCTCCAACAACCACCATCTTCTCCTCACTCTGGAATTCAAAAAGGCCAGGAGTAGTGCCATTGAGGAGAGAGTTTAGAGGACTCTGTGCTTATTTCAGGTTCTCCCAGGATAGACGAAGTTCTTGCCTTTCACCACTCAATGGTGAATTTTTCCTCTTTTTTTTGTGAACGTATCTATTAATCCATGAACAAACTGATCCAGATTTTTTATGCACAAGGAGCTAGCTTGTTCCTCTCTCCTAGCTCCTTGTATATATCCCTGGGGAATGTGGAATGAATTAGGAAGTCTGTGCGATTCTGGTGGTGGACAATGGGAGTCTCCCAATCTTTCCATTAGGAAAGATGGGTTGAGCCAGCTTAAACAAGCTTCCCCCATATGATGAAGTAAGGGAGAAGTGAGATTATTGTGGAGAACGGGCTGACAAGTCCCTTGGGCAGGTGCCGCTGGGACACAACAATCTTAGCTGATTCCAGGGGCACGTGTGACTATGATTTCCCCATGTTTAGCTGAAACAGCCCCATGAGCCATGGAGCACAATTGAGCTGATTTGCCCCCTCCCTTTGAGGTAATGGATCAGTGCAGATGGATTAGTATTCAGGTGGATTAGAATTTTTATAAACTCTCTTTACATGACAAACTAACACAATATAGTACAATATACAAGATAATATGTTAACATAATATAATAGCTATGTTAATCTCCAACACTTGTCTAGGAAACAGACAAATATCATGAAAACACAACCAGCTCTGTGTAACATCACCCAACTGGTCATGCACACAGAACTGATTAATGATCTGTATTTTATCTGTCATCACTACTACACACAAGAATTTTCAAATTTCAGCAAGCCAAGGTAGACTAATGTAATGTACTTGTTACTGTCAAAACAAAACTGTCTCTCTTCTCTACATCCCTAAGATTACATTTTACTCCATTGATAATTATTCAGATGATGGGCAAGAATAATTAAATATTCTAATTGATTTTCAGTCAAACAATAAAGCAGATGTTCTGCATTGAGTTGGGGTCATTATCCTTTTGTCAGAAATTAGGATGAAAAAAGCAATTTGTTCATAATTATCATTTTAAAAGCTATGAAATGTAATGTTTTTCTTGAGCCTACTCAGCTCTTCACTGCATACATTTTCACTCAGTATGCCTTGAACCCTAATCAGACATGCTTACTACTCCTTACATACCACAAAATGCTATCAATTTAACAAATACAGAATTAAAAGCAATCCACTCTACGAGCTTTAAAAACAAATACAGATTTTACCACTATATCTAATGTGGGTATGTGATTACAGATGGTCATATCAATTGTCACTAAACAACTTCACAGGCTATTACTTTAAACCAAAAATCAGTGCTCCCTCTTATTGTTATGATTCTCAAACGTATGTTGCCTGCTGATAGAACTAAAGAAATAAATTCCCCAGAAAATGTAATAATGGGCTGAAAATGTATAATATTGATGCATTTCAAATTCTGAGGATTCGAGTTTACAGCAGTTTAAACATTTTTGGAGGGGGAAAACCATCTAGGAATCCTAAAACTGTTCCTTTGTAGAATTGCCAATACCCTTAAAGCAGTGTGGGCTGATTATGTTTCAGTTATGACAACCTAATACATATGACAAACCACAACACATTTTTGAAATGAGATCATTCCAGTTTGGGATTTCAACCAGGCAATCCCTTTCTAGGATGTTATACTCCCTGCCTCCTGGTATTCCACAAATGTCAAATTATCACTCAGCATTCCATGCCAGGCCAACATAGGGTTATTTATTTATCGTGTCATCAGCAACCATACCATTGTATTACATTTCTAACAGAACAAAACAAACAAACAGATAAAAAAAACACAGATTTTGCTAACTGTCCTTTGACCAGTATCTGGCCACTTGGAGTGCCTCTGGTGTTGCCGCAAGAAGGTCCTCCATTGTGCATGTGGCAGGCCTCAGGTTGCATTGCAGCAGGTGGTCAGTGGTTTGCTCTTCTCCGCACTCGCATGTCGTGGATTCCACTTTGTAGCCCCATTTCTTAAGATTGGCTCTGCACCGTGGTGCCAGAGCGCAGTCTGTTCAGCGCCTTCCAAGTCGCCCAGTCTTCTGTGTGCCCAGGGGGGAGTCTCTCATCTAGGTATCACCCACGGATTGAGGTGCTAGGTTTGGGCCTGCCACTTTTGGACTCTCGCTTGCTGAGGTGTTCCAGCGAGTGTTTCTGTGCAATGTGCAGCTTTTGCCTTTCCTGAAGGGTGCATCTATACTATATAATGAATGCAATTTGACACTACTTTAAGTGTCATATCTCAATGCTATGGGAGTTGTAATTTTGCAAAGTTTTTAGCCCTTTCTGAAACCAGTGGTAGTGCCTCACCAAACTACAAGTCACTTCTGGTGTGAGAGAATTGGCTGTCTGCAAGGATGTTGCCCAGGAGACATCCGGATGTTTGATGTTTTACCATCCTTGTGGAAGGCTTCTCTCACGTCCCTGGATGGGGAGCTGGTTTCTCAAGTCGCTCCTGACATGGAAAAAACAAACAAACAAACAAACAAACCAAACTACAAATCCCCCAATTTCCTAGCATTGAGCGATAGAAACTAAAATTATGTCGAATTGAATTAATTCCGCAGTGTAGATGCACCCATAGTCAGCTCTCATTGCATTGTTATTACTGTTTATCTTGTCTCGTAAAATTTTCCTTAAACCTTCTAAGAACTCTTTTGTGCATGAATAGTACAATTTTGCCTTTATAATAATCTGTTTACCTATAGACTTATGCAATTTTGCCTTTATAATAATCTGTTCACCTATAGACTTATCTCATGCATTTTAGGGCTTTCTTAGACAAAGAATACTCGAGTATGGTTTTGCCACTTCCTTCCTCTGAAATATAGCTTACAGCATGTGATATAAACCCCATTGTAATTAACATATAAATTATTAGATACAAGGTTCTAATAATGGAGGGAACATACACTCAGAGAAATAGTTTTCTACAAATTGAGGGAAAGATTACCCAATGAATCTGATTGAATACTTTACTTTTTTTTCCTAATTCTATCTTTCCTGAGATTCTTCCTACTGAATTCCCCCTCCTATTTTATTATAGATTCATAAGAACCTGTGGGATAGATAGGACAAATATAGAGATTTGTCCGAAATAGATTTTGAAAGTAATTGATACTATCCAAAAATTGTGAAGAAACAAGAATATATATTTTTACAAACAGAGAGGGAGGCCTCTCAAATTAAAATGCATTATAAATATCCCCCCCCCCCACACACACGGGCGGCTAATTAAGTTCACAATGACCACATTGAGACATTAAAAATGAAAACATTTATCTGAATATGGCTATCAGTCCGTAAAGAGTCCGTAAAGACACCAGTACAAAGGCCAATAGTCCAGTACAAAGGGCAATAGCACTATCTACACTGACCATTTAACTAGCTTCAAACAGGCAGTCAGACAACAAATTCCCACAAAAACGTATAAAAGAAAGCCCTTAATGGGCATAATTGCTCTGTGGTTTATGTAATCACCATCTGGGTCTCAAACTGGTTCCAGACTTTTCTTCAATATCAGTTTAAAACAGCATTAAATGATCAGTGTAGATATTCCCTAAATCCAAATGATAGTTGATTGGCTATGAGGACCACATTTATTTTTTAATAAGAATTGTTAAAAAAGTTATTTCAACACTGGTAAAATCATGTGCTCAGATAGGTATTAGAAGATTACAGTAAGTTCATTGATCATTCAGGAATATTTTCTCATTTGGAAATTATGAGAAAATGCAAATCAGGGTGTTTAGCAGACGATCTCAACTCCGTATGTGGTCAATGGATGGAAAAATATTGGAATAAATGCCAAGTTTTATGTAATTAGGATAGTGTTTCATCAGTTAAGCTGTTGGGTAGCACATATTGCTTACCCTATATACCGATATGTAAGTCTAGAATTTTTAGTCAAAAATCAACTCCAAAAAACCTGGGTGAACACATTCATGGGTCAATGTAAGTACTATACGTTAACCTGTATATAAAAAAGAACCACCCCCTTCTCTGACTAGAGTGGAAAATGGCAAAAGCTTAGTCTATCCCAGGAGAACCTAAAAGATTCACCAATGTCCTTTATTCTCTCTACCATGGCACCACCTCTGGGTAGGAAAATAGTGCCAGTAGCCAGGGTGGCTAATCCCCTGAGGAAGCATTAGAGCTTTCCCCTCTCCTTATATCAAAATATTTATTTTTGGCAGCCAAACTTGCCCTCAACGTATAAATGAGGTCAACTGAAACACAAGTATATATGGCACTTTAAACAGAAAGTAGAAAAAGCTGTTTTGGCACCCTCAAACACTACAGAACTAGATAAAGTTGCTTAGTTCCTCCATTTATTTATTTATTTATTTATCTCGCTTTTATTTATTTATTTATTATTCGAACTTATATGCCGCCACTCCCCTGAGGCTCGGAGTGGCTTACAAGAACAGGTTAAAATCTTATCCTGCCCTTTTCAGCCCAAAGGCGGCTCAGGATGGCACACAGACCGGCAACAGTTAGATGCCACATATAAATACTACGGCTGGGCAGTTTCGTTTCGTTAATTCGTAATTCGTTAAAAATTCGTTTTTTTTATAACGAAGCGATAACGAACCATTCTGGAGCAACTTAAAAACGAAACGAATTTTTAAATTCGTTTCGTAAATGCTTCTGATTCTATTGGTTTGAGGTCGTTTCGTTATTATTTCCGCATGTCTGGGGCAAGTTTTATAGTTGTTTTTTGTTTAATTAGTGAAAAAAATATAATATCACACCAACAGTCAACAACAGAGGGAGAGGGAAGCTTCAGAAGTTTCCCCTGTCCCATTTGGAGGTTTTTTAGCGTATTGCGCGGTCGCGTCCGCCATTAACGAATCGATTCGTTATTGTTTCGAAATTGTTTCGTTATTGTTTCGTAATTTTTTTAACATTTACGAAATTTCGTAATTTTTAAAAGAAAAATTTCGGAATTCTTTTAAATATCGAAACGCAAAACCCCCAAAAAACGAATCGATTTTAGAAACAAATTTTTCCGTTGTTACCCAGGCCTAATAAATACATATAATAGTTAAAAGCAACAAGAAACATCATAAAATCCATATAAAAATAATAAAAACTATTTAAAAACGATTAAAATCTATAACAATGTCTCCCTCGTCCATTTACATTGTCTTAGCCGTACCGTGTTCATATTCCAATCTTGTGTTTATCTGTTAATGCTGAAGTGCCGAACGCTTGCTCGAATTGCAGGTTTTCACTCTTTTCCAAAAGGTCAGAAGGGAGGGAACTAATCTAATATCCTTGGGAAGTGAGTTCCACAGCCGGGGGGCCACCACTAAGAAGACCCTGTCTCTCGTCCCCACCAGACAAGCCTGTGAGGCAGGTGGGATCGAAAGCAGGGCCTTCCCAGAAGAGCCTATCATCCTAGATGGTTCATAAGAAGAGATACGTTCGGATAGGTAAGCTGGGCCGAAACTGTTTAGGGCTTTATAGGTTAAAGCCAGCACTTTGAATTGAATTGTGCCCAGAAGCAAACTGGCCACCAGTGGAGCTGGCACAACAGAGAAGTTGTGTGATCCCTGAGCGCTGCTCCTGTTAGCAACCTATGACTGTTGAATCATAGAATCATAGAATCAAAAAGTTGGAAGAGACCTCATGGGCCATCCAGTCCAACCCCCTGCCAAGAAGTAGGAATATTGCATTCAAATCACCCCCTGACAGATGACCATCCAGCCTCTGTTTAAAAGCTTTCAAAGAAGGAGCCTCCACCACACTCCGGGGCAGAGAGTTCCACTGTTGAACGACTCTCACAGTCAGGAAATTCTTCCTAATGTTCAGATGGAATCTCCTTTCTTGTAGTTTGAAGCTATTGTTCTTTGTCCTAGTCTCCAGGGAAGCAGAAAACAAGCTTGCTCCCTCCTCCCTGTGGCTTCCTCTCACATATTTATACATGGCTATCATATCTCCTCTCAGCCTTCTCTTCTTCAGGCTAAACATGCCCAGCTCCTTAAGCCACTCCTCATAGGGCTTGTTCTCCAGACCCTTGATCATTTTAGTCGCCCTCCTCTGGACACATTCCAGCTTGTCAATATCTCTCTTCAATTGTGGTGCCCAGAATTGGACACAATATTCCAGGTGTGGTCTAACCAAAGCAGAATAGAGGGGTAGCATTACTTCCCTAGATCTAGACACTATGCTCCTATTGATGCAGGCCAAAATCCCATTGGTTTTTTTTGCCGCCACATCACATTGTTGGCTCATGTTTAACTTGTTGTCCACAAGGACTCCAAGATCTTTTTCACACGTACTGCTCTCGAGCCAGGCGTCCCCCATTCTGTATCTTTGCATTTCGTTTTTCCTGCCAAAGTAGAGTATCTTGCATTTGTCACTGTTGAAACTTCTGAACAGTATTCAAAGGCAAGTCCACGTAGAGCACATTGCAGTAGTCTGTACAGGATGTAACCGGAGCATGGACTACCATGGCCAATTATGCGACTGTTTAAAACAAAACTTTCCAATAGATACAGAGCTGCAATTTGTAAGTGACACTCAACAAAAGCTGCTCAAAATAAATTTGCCCATTTATTCCTCACTGCTGCTTCTTGTACATCAACACCTATAGTTACACTTGAAATATTGCTACTATTAATAATCTTTGATACATAAAGCAACCATTAATTACTGGGTTTTTTTTTACTTTTTATTCCTGTAGGTTTTCTTTAAAAACTGCTAACATATGATGAGATGACAACCAACTTATGGAAGAGTTGTGCATTAAATTTAGCAGGCTAACTTGGCAATTTATAAGAGAATGTAAAGAACCATAGATTTCATACTGCCATTCTCTCCATTAAACAAAGATTGGAAGATCGGACTGATCAAAGTGTCAGAGGATGGTTACCTATCTTGAAAAGGCTTTTCACAAAAATTGCACCCCCCCCCCCCCCAAACACACACTTTACTCTGATTCTCCTTTCCTGGATAGCAGAAATACTACCTACTTCCATATGTTTCAGCTTGAAATCCAAGATTGATGAAGTCTTGTTATGTGTCCTACCATACTGCGAGGCTAGGCTGGTGGGTAAATGTCACAGGGCTTTCTCTGTAACACACCCCTGACTATTGAAATCATCCCAAGGAAGTTAAAGGGTTCAATTCCTTTTGAGATTCCAGTGGGTAAGGAAGACTGTGCTGTTTTGTCTTTTAGAATTATGGGTCTCGGCTCTGGCTCTTTTAATATCCATTTGTCTGATTTTAGAACCATTTATAAAGAGGGGTTTGGGTCCTTTTAAATTGAGTTTTGGTTATTTATTTAATGATGCAGAGGTGTTTTATCAACTGTGCATTGCTACAGGGGCCCTGGCAAGTTGAGAGGTGATAAATAAATACCTGGAATGAATGAATGAATAAACAAACCAACATATCTCCCTCCTTTCAGGAAGCCTCCAGCTTTGCATTCCAATCATTTGGCATTTGTTTAAGTTTGGACCCATCTTGAAAATGCAGCAAATATAGTCAGTGTTCTTTCTTTCTTGGGAGTTAAAAGGGAATTTTGCTCATTCTTTGTGGCAGCCCCTTGTCAAGCATGCCATTCTAACTGCATTGCATTTTCTTCTGTCACTGAATTCCTCCTCTCTTTCCCTGTCTAAATTTTTTAAAATAATTTTAAAACCTTAAAATGATTTTACATTGTCTTGATGAGATGTAAGATAAACCACAGATGTGTCCTC
>NW_026844366.1:176254851-176324155 GCF_025583915.1 Anolis sagrei ordinatus | reverse complement strand
TTTTTGTTTTTTTTTTGTTCAATTCCTTTTGAGATTCAAGTGGGTAAGGAAGACTGTGCTGTTTTGTCTTTTAGAATTATGGGTCTCGGCTCTGGCTCTTTTAATATCCATTTGTCTGATTTTAGAACCATTTATAAAGAGGGGTTTGGGTCCTTTTAAATTGAGTTTTGGTTATTTATTTAATGATGCAGAGGTGTTTTATCAACTGTGCATTGCTACAGGGGCCCTGGCAAGTTGAGAGGTGATAAATAAATACCTGGAATGAATGAATGAATAAACAAACCAACATATCTCCCTCCTTTCAGGAAGCCTCCAGCTTTGCATTCCAATCATTTGGCATTTGTTTAAGTTTGGACCCATCTTGAAAATGCAGCAAATATAGTCAGTGTTCTTTCTTTCTTGGGAGTTAAAAGGGAATTTTGCTCATTCTTTGTGGCAGCCCCTTGTCAAGCATGCCATTCTAACTGCATTGCATTTTCTTCTGTCACTGAATTCCTCCTCTCTTTCCCTGTCTAAATTTTTTAAAATAATTTTAAAACCTTAAAATGATTTTACATTGTCTTGATGAGATGTAAGATAAACCACAGATGTGTCCTCCGTTCTTGTGGTATATTAAGATCATTGGGTTGTTGTCGGTTTTTCGGGCTGTATGGCCATGGTCTAGAGGCATTCTCTCCTGACGTTTCGCCTGCATCTATGGCAAGCATCCTCAGAGGTTGTGAGGTCTGTTGGAAATAGGAAAAAGGGTTTATATATCTGTGGAATGACCAGGGTGAGACAAAGGACTCTTGTCTGCTGGAGCTAGGTGTGAATGTTTCAACTGACCATCTGCGAACCCCACCCCCTTCACGATGAACTGAACCAAATTGCAAAAGCACAACAACAGAGAGGAAGGAGGCAGGGACATCTAATTACTTCTCAACAAAAGTTTGCTCCAGGCACAGTCAGCCCATTGTATGCTAATCAAGGTGGTCAGTTGAAACATTCACACCTAGTTCCAGCAGACAAGAGTCCTTTGTCTCACCCTGGTCATTCCACAGATATATAAACCCTTTTCCTAGTTCCAACAGACCTCACTACCTCTGAGGATGCTTGCCATAGATGCAGGCGAAACGTCAGGAGAAATGCCTCTAGACCATGGCCATACAGCCCGAAAAACCTACAACAACCCAGTGATTCCGGCCATGAAAGCCTTCAACAATATATTAAGATCATGTTAATAAAATCATCCATGTAAACATTTTGCTGGATAGAGGGAAGTATCTAACAGAGTTCTGCTCCTGTGAGAAATGCTTACAAAACCATGCAATTTTTGAAGCCTATTCAGGCCTTATTATGCATAGAGTTAACATGTGATTGTTGTTGTTCATTCGTTCAGTTGTTTCCGACTCTTCGTGACCTCATGGACTAGCCCACGCCAGAGCTCCCTGTCAGCCATCACCATCCCCAGCTCCTTCAAGGTCAAGCCAGTCACTTCAAGGACACCATTCATCCATCTTGCCCTTGGTCAGCCCCTCTTACTTTTTCCTTACTTTTCCCCCAGCATCATTGTCTTCACTAAGCTTTCCTGTCTTCTCATGATGTGGCCAAAGTATTTCATCTTGGCCTCTACTCTCCTTCCCTCCAATGAACAGTTGGGTTTTATTTCCTGAAGTTGGATCTTCTCGCAATCCAATGCACTCTCAGAATTTTCCTCCAGCACATGTTCTGGAGGAAAACATGTGATTAGTTTTCACATAAAATTGAATTTACAACAGCAAAACAACAGAGAGTAAACAATCAGGCACATCAAGTCACCTCTCAAAGAAAGATTCCCCCAGGCACTTCCAAGCCATTAAATGCTAATCAAGTTGGTCAGTTGAAACTTTCACACCTAGCTCCAGCAGACAAAAGTCCTTTGTCCCACCCTGGTCATTCCACAGATATATAAACCCCTTTTCCTACTTCCAACAGACATCACTACCTCTGAGGATGCTTGCCATAGATGCAGGTGAAACGTCAATAGAAAATGCCTCTAGAACATGGCCATATAGCCCGAAAAACCTACAACAACCCACTGAATTTTCTGTGTTTGAAACAGCTATTTCTATGCAGAAAATGCTATATTATATTCTGGAAAAAATGTTATTTTCTTTATAGAAAATGCTGTCTACACAAAAATACTATACAATTGTTGTGCAGAAAACCCTGAACTTCAGGGACTCTTGTCAATCCAAGTCTCCTAATTATATTTCTTTACTCTTAAAACCATGTTCCATAAATAAATAAATATTCCTTTTATCCCCATACCACAGGCTTTGAGTTTCATAAAAGTGCAGCTCTTCATTTCATTTGTTATTTTTTGCATTTATTTATTTGACACCCAGAGGCCAAAAAAAGTTGCTTGAGGGACATTTTTTAACACCCATTGCCAAACACAACTTACCTTCTGTGGGTGATAAGACTGCCAGGGGAAAGTGGGTCAAGTATTCTATACCTTTAACAGTATTGTAGGTGTTGGGATTCCAGCAGGGGTTGCTTGCCATGCAAGGAAAATCTGATGAAATTCCCTTCTCTGCACAACTTGAAAAGGTGTAGGAGCCCTCTCCAGATTTTTAGTTTGGGAACCTTAGTGGATGCTACTGATTATTTTGCTGCCAACATTCACATAACTTGAGCTACCCTCCACTTTAATTTCTAATAGTATTCCTGTATACCTATGTTTAACAGTCTATTTAATGTATTTATATGATATTGTTTTTATGATTTTTAAAATAATTTTAATGCATAATGTATTTTGTAATTGTATGTTTATATGTTTAAATATATTGCCAATTTGGAAGCTGTTCTGAGTCCCCTCCGGGGTTGAGACAGAGCAGGGTAAAAATGTAGTAAATAATAACTAAATAACTAAATAAATACCTACTGAAAATATTCAAGACTGGGGAAAACAAATTCATTCGTGAAAACAGCCAACATATTTGTCTCTTGATGCGTTGGACTAGAAATTCCTTCCTCAGAGGGAAACTAGACTCTCTGTGGAGACTATGACAACTGGTGAGTATTTTCTTTTATTTTGTTCACATTTGGCAACAAAAATAGTATTATTAATTAATATATGACATAAGCAGTGGCTCTTCTAAACAGAATAACGGTAATGATAACAAACCTCTGCCAGCTCAAAAATATCTAGTGTTCCCAATCTTTTTTTAAGAGCAACTTTATTATATAACTGACTGTCCTTAACTGAATGATCTGGAAGCACTTTTTATGGATATAGCTCTATTTTTAATAATAATGACCTTCATGCCACTCTTAACTATTAAAGTAGGGTTTTTTTTGGAAGAAGTTTTCATCCAAAAACATCTAGCTTGTCTAATTAGAACTACTTTATTCAAGGAATTTATTACTTGGAACATTAAAATTGCTAGATGAGACTTTATGGCTTAATGTGCCTTGTTACATGTTAACAATTCGTAATATTATAAAAAACAAATGTGAGGGCATTTTCATAAGTCTTGCTTTTTAAAGCTGTTTAGTCTAGAATATATATCAATATTTCAAAATTAAGTGCCTTGAAAGTAAAAAAAAAAAAAAAAACCCGGCTGCACACAACTGAATCTGAGTACTCTTGACAACTGATCCAAGATTTCACAGAATAAGTAGGTTCTTTATTTCTATTGCTTTTATTGCATTTCAGCAATTTTCGATATTTGTATCATGGTTTTAACTGTGTTTTAATATGAATTATTAACCAACCTGAATTCCTTTGATGGAGGGCAACATATTAAGCTATAACCACTATCCTAATTTATTTCTTTTATCATAGGAAACTTGTAACAGATAGTTTTCATGACATCATTATTTAGGTCTACATAGTTAAGTTCTGTAACAGGTCTAACAGGATCTTAAGGAAGCAAATTAAGTGGAGTAAGTTCTGAAATAGCTTTTTTCATCACCAGGCTTCCTTCTTAGACTTTACTGTCATTTTTCTGATGTATTGGCAGAACATGATCATTAACATAAATATTAATTAAAGTTTCAGTTAAATTGTCAAAGACCTTATTAATTCAGGTAAGTCTTTGGCAAGAAACTCAATTTTCTCAGAAGAAACTTTTAATTGAATGATTACTATTTTTTCTTGTATGATTTCTTTTGAATTATGTTTTAAAATTTTTTGAAGTTTTCATTCATTTCATATTGATAATCTTCTATCAATTACTTAATGGTACATTTAAACTCTCCACATTTGCTGGGATGGAGGGCAATGGACCCCCTTGGGTGAGAAAGTGGTAGTCAGCTGGGATCTACAGAGACACTCGCTGGAACACCTCAGCAAGCGAGAGTCCAAAAATGGCAGGCTCAAACCCAGAACCTCAATCAATGGCTGATACCAAATTAGAGACTCCCCCCTGGGCACACAGAGGACTGGGCGACTTGGAAGGCGCTGAACAGATTGCGCTCTGGCACCACAAGATGCAGAGCCAACCTTAAGAAACGGGGCTACAAAGTAGAATCCTCGACATGCGAGTGTGGAGAAGAGCAAACCACAGACATGCGAGTGTGGAGAAGAGCAAACCACTGCAATGCAACCTGAGCCCTGCCACATGCACAATGGATGACCTTCTCGCAGCAACACCAGAAGCACCCCAAGTGGCCAGATACTGGTAAAGGACATTTAATCAACTACCAAACTTCACAAATTTTGTATTTTGTCTGTTTGTTTGCTTTATTCTGTTAGAAATGTAATATATTTGACTGGTTGCCCTGACACGACAAATAAATAAGCTGGGGTGGCCTGCTCCCCCAAGAAGGGCTGGCCATTCTCTCTCTCTATGAGATGATTCTCAACTTATCAATGGGACATACCAAAATCTATAATTTTGGTTTCAAAACCTATCTTCAACCTATATATGAGTTGGACTTACACAGACACATACACATAATTAACGTATTTCACCAAAATGAAGCTTTTATTTTAGGAAACAAAGAATTTTCTTAGAATACCATTTAGAATGTCTAAGGATAAATTTTAAAAATAAAGTAGCATAACAGAATATATCTAAACTATTCAATAACAATGGAATTCAATTTTCTAACAACAACCATAACAACTAGGCATAGTTAGGTTCAGTCAGAATCTTCATAATTCAGAATAAATTCAGAAATATTTCCTTTTTGAAGCGATTTTGAAGTTTTTAAGGAAACTGGAAGTCTCTTTGCCCTTCTGAAGCTTTTTCCACCATTTTTCTTATGAATCAGTGAGTGAGTCAGAAATGATTCAGCTTTTCGAACCCAGTGTGGATGGATTCCCTTCATTTCCTTTCCCTCCCGCATCAGTCCTGGGTAAGAGCTGCAGTTTAACCCAGTTTGGGTGGATTTCCTTCAGTTTCCTTTCTCTCCCGTGTCAGTCCTGAGCGAAAGCAGCAATTTAACCCAGTGTGGATGGATTTATTCCCTTTGCTTCCCCACCCCACCCCCCTTTCTGGAATAAAACAACTATTTTTGAAGTAAAGACCACCCAATGAAACAGGAAATAACACTTTGAAACTATTAATGTAGGATTTGGAAGTCTCAGAAGCTTTGAAAAGTTTTGAACTTTTTTCCTGTGAAAATCGGAATTGACTTTAGATCCGAACCACCAGCACCCCCTACATCCGAAATGAGTTTTGAACCATTTATTTTACCTAACAAGCCTAATAACAACACCACTGAGAAACATAGTAAATGTAGAAAAAAATGAACAGATACGCTCTTTTATTCATTTCTTGCATCAGAATCCATATTAGTGTATAATTCATCAGAGTCCGATTCTTCTGAGCTGTCTTTATCTTCACTATCCCACAGTAGATTTCCCTCTGAGCCATCAAGAGCATTTGTGATCAACATTTTTTAAGGAGTGCTGCAATTTTTTTATGGGATTAGCTTCCAAACTGTTGATACCAATTCTGCCAATGTTGATGCCTGTGCTCCCTTTATTTTTCTGGAGGATGTCAACAGAAGGTTGTCAGTTGACAGCCAAGATTAATATTCCTTTTTCAAAAACTGTTTAAATGGTTTGTGGACAGAAATGTCAAGTGGCTGCAGCTGGGTAATCATACCACTAGGAAACACAACTAAGTCACCACCTTTTAGCTTGATTCTATTTTTGATCTGGTGGGACATATGTCCATGAAATTCATCAAGTACTAGCATGCTAAGTGGGCTACAAAGACTTCCAGGAAGTCTCTCTCACACAACAGCCAGTATTCCATACGTTCTGCTGTTATCTATCCATTTTTCTGTGCACATACAATAACAAATTTGGGGAAAGATTCATTCTGTGGTCTATTTTTTCCATTTAAAATTACATATGGGAGTAACTTTAGAAAATCAGCAGTGATTTCTTGCATCCAGCGATGACTGCTGTTTGTAGCCAGTGGTTACGGATATTGACAGTGTAATTGCAAGGGATATCAAAGAAGTCCAGAGTTTCATCAGCATTTCAATTTGTACAGCCTGAGAATACAGACAGGATGCTTAGAGAAGTGAGATTACCATATGTATTCTAGATCCTTGCCCTTCCTGGCTGATCAAACAGGACAGAGGGGGACTGACAGACTAGGTGAAGGTGATGGCCAATGCTTCCTTGGAACAAAGCAAATTGCCAACTTGCCTAAAGGAGACAGTTGTGAGACCTATATGTTAAAAGCCAACCCTGAACGCCTCCACAATGGACAACCGTTAGCCAATGTCCAGCCTTCCCTTTTTGAGCAAGGTCTTGGAGCATGTGGTGGTCTCCAAACTCCAGGGATTCTTGGATGAATCAGACAATCTAGATTCATTTCAATCTGTTTTCAGGCCTGGCAATGGAACAAAAACAATTTTGGTCACCTTGGTGGATAACTTACACAAAGAGCTAGACAGGGGCAGTTGGTTCTCCTGGACCTTAAGACAGCTTTTGATACCATTGACCATGGTATCCTTTGGGCCAACTCAATGGGATTGGATTGGGAGGCACTGTTTTACAATGGCTCCATTACTTCCTGGAGGGTGAAGGCCAAAAGGTGGTACTGTTCAAACCCCTGGTCATTGCCCTGTGGAGTTCTGTTTTGTTCCCCATGCTGTTTAACGTGTACATGAAACCGCAGGGAGTGGTCATCCAGAGTTTTGGAATGTGGTGCCATCTATATGCAAATGACACCCAACTCTACTCTCTTTCCCACCTAAAGCCAAGGAAGTTGTACTTACCTCAAATCAGTATCTGTCATTAGTAATTGACTGGATGAGGGCAAACAAATTGAAACTTAATACAGACAAGACAGAGATATTCCTGATCAGTCAGAAGGCAGATCAAGGAATAGGGATCCAGCCTGCGCTGGAGTGACAGTCACACCCCCTGAAGACACAGGTCTGCAGTTTGGGGGTTCTCCTGGATTCGGTGTTGAACCTGGAGGCCCAGGTATCTGCAGTGGCCAGGAGTGCCTTTGCACAGCTGACCCCATTCCTTGAGAAGCCGAATCTGGCCACGGTGGTACATGCCTTAGTTACATCACATCTAGATTACTGTAATGCACTCTATGTAGGGCTACCTGTGAAGAATCACCTCATAGACCATCTAGTCCAACACCCTACCAAGAAGCAGGAAGAGTGCTCAGAAACTTCAGCTGGTCCAAAGAACTGCAGCCAGGTTGCTAACTGGAGCAGGCTACAGGGAGCGGACAATCCCCTGTTGCAACAACTCAACTGGCTACCAGTTTGCTTCTGGGTATAATTCCAAGTACTGGTTATGACCTTTAAAGCCCTAAATGGCTCAGGACCAGGCTATTTGGCTGACCGCGTCTCCTTGTACAACCTCCCCAGGCCCAAAGATCTTTAAGAGAGGCCCTTCTCTTGGTTCCACTTTCATTGCAAGCTCAGTTTGTGGGAACAAGAGAAAGGGCCTTCCTTCTCGGTGGCTGCCCCTCGACTCTGGAAGTCCCTTTTTTTCAGGGAAGCCAGAATGGCCCCTCCCTGCTGTCCTTCCAGTGGCAGGCTATGTCTTTTTTCTCCTTAATTTGATTATGTATCACTGAAAGTTAATCAATTTTTGTTGAAAGTCTGAAGGAATTTTTTTGACAGATAGATGTTTGACATCTTAACGATAACCCTCCACAATCGCCAAGTGTGTCACACCAGCCCTGACAGCCTTGAAAAAAAATTCATCTATCTTGAAGGGCTTTGTGATCTCGATGGCTGTTACTTGGATTGATTGCCTAGGGATGGGCAACCCTTTTGTATGTGCCTGTAGTACCAAACCTATCACATCTTCATACAATTGTGGGTAGCCTCCTTTCTTGGGTTCTGCAAAATACTTGGTTGAAAATATGGAAATGCATGAAAGTATGTCAGTGAGAGTATTTTTGCAATGACAAAAATTACTTCACTTAAAATGTTGACCTGCAGCTCTATTTCCATGTCCTTCTGCTTATTCAGAAAAATTTTGTTTGAATGCAGCCTTGTAGTGCAATTTTGTTTTGACATTTTGAGGGATCACAATGAATGAAACATAGTTCTGGTAACTCAACTTTTTGAAGATACAACAAATCCTTGCACACTTTCAAGAACAGGCTTGAGGTGGGTTTCCCACCAGAACTATAATGTGTCATGCCATCAGCAAAGTGCAGGACTTTTAATGGCAAATATATGGAACCACTGATAAGGCATATCCCATTTTTGAAACACCTTAAACAGGAAAAAGGGCACCTTAGCATCAGTGAAATATGGTAACAGCCAGACCCTATCACGTTATTCACATGTATTTCAGACTGTAGACTTGCTCTGCCACAAAGCTGATCATTTCTCATATTGCCACATAATCTACATTAATAAGAAATAAGCATAAGTTTGAATACTAGAAAGGGATTTCAGAGCTTCTGAAAAAGCATCACAGAGCCACCAGTCACAGAATAAAAGAGTGGCATGGGAGACTAGTGTTTACAACAGCAAGCCCACCATCTCAATGTGCTCTTTTGATTTAATACCACTGAGTCATGATGGCTTTGTAGTGTTTGCTAGCAGCTCCATTAATGGTTCACATTTCATTCATTCTTCAGTGCACTAAAAACACAGTATTAATGGGAAGATGTCATTATTTTTGGTTGCTTTATTAAAAAAAATTCTGGGGCTTCGGCATAACAATTACAGGCCAAAAATGTAATGGTGTTAGTATAAAAAGATGATAATAGAAAGAGGGACAATGTATGAGGGGATTAGTCTGTCTAATATTCCACAGAATATTTCTCATTTCAGTGAGTATGTGTGCCTAAAAAAGCCTAATCAGAAACCTAGCTTTCAATTTTTTAAAATCTTTTTCACAAGAGGAATTGAAACAATCTTTTATCTCTATACTTCTGGAAATGATGCAAAAAATAGTCTTGTTATCTTTTGTGCAGTAAATATTTGTGAACAGGACAGGCATTACTCAATGTTGTTCCATACAAAACATTCCTGCTACAAGACCAGCAAGTCATGGAAAAAGAGATGTTAACATCCTCTCTTCTTTAAAAGGATATGAAAATTATTTATTTATTTATTTAGAACATTTATATCCCATTCTATTCTCAACCTCCGAAGAGGGACTCAGGATGGCTACCAGCAGGAAACAATTTGATGCCAATACAATATAAAAACAGCAATAAAATACACAATTACATAAAATGATTATAAATATACATTAAGAACAGTTTGCCAGGTATAAAACATCCTCCAAATCAGTCCAAATTACAGTCCATAAAATCTCTGCTTCACAAATAAAATACGCACACTTGCTCCAACAACTGGGATTTAAGCTTCTTGTGAAAAGTCAGGAGGGAAGGGGCAGATTTAACCTCCTTAGGGAGGGAATTCCACATGTATATGAAATTTGCACTTGTATATGAAAAAGGTTAATACAAAGAAATCTTTTCTACAGGCGTCATATACACATACAATAGATCATGCATGAAGTATGAAAATAGCTACCTCAATTTTTAAGAAGATTTGAAGAACAGTTGTTTGAATTAAATGCTCCAGTTTATTTTTTATTAAAGCTATAGTCAGTCACCCCTACACATGTGTGGGTTTAGTTTGGCATTCATGGATTTGATTATTCACAGATTTGCTGTACCCTCTCCTGACGCCCATTCACATGCTAGTCTTGGGCTTCAGGATAATGTGTCATAGAATTTGGGGTGTCTGCTCCTCTGCACTCCCTGGGTCTTCTGGGGAACAGAGCAGCAGCAATATCTTTGACAAATCACTTTCCAGACCAATCTTGGTACACATACCAATCCCACTATTATTTTAACTTAGGTAATTAAGGATATGTGCACCAAGTTTGGTCTAGATCACACATGGGCAAACCCTAGCCCACAGGCCAGAAGCAGCCTCTTGGGTTCTTTCCTCTGCCCTTTGACTGTCTCAGCCCTCCTCTCAGCATGTGGACACAGTGACCAACAGTGTCCCCAGGCTAAGAGGAGGGCTGAGGCAGAGACAAGCAACTGCCAGAGCTCTCAGCAGCCACATGTCTGAGTGAACATTTGAATAGTCAAATGCTACATTGTAAATTATCATATAAATAGATATTAAAGCTATAGTCAGTCAGCCCTACACATTTGTGGGTTTAGTTTGGCATTCATGGATTTGATTATTCACAGATTTGCTGTACCCCCTCCTGACGCTAATTCACATGTATGTATGTATGTATGTATGTATGTATGTATGTATGTATGTATCTCGGTCCATTGTGTCTGCTGAAAGAATATCCTCCAGGTGACTGGAACTATTCTGGATTGACTTGAGACCCCAAACTTGTCCAAAAGGACTAAGTAGCAATAAAAATGAAAGGAAGGGGAGGAAGATGTTTAAGATGTTGAGATATATATATATATATATATATATATATATATATATGCCACACCGAATCCCTGAGTGGAGATGGTGGCGGGATATAAACAAAGTTTAATAATACTAATAATTAATAATAATGTCTCCTTCTCCTCTCAGACTGGGTTTGAGGGAGCCCTTTGCATCCCCAGGCTGAGATAAGTTGAGCAGTGGGGAGCCATCAGCTACTATGGGAAGTGGGTGAGGAGGACAGTGACAGCTTCTCCGCTCACTGGGCAGGGCTCGTGCTACTCCAGAGAGAGGCATCGCTGCTCCACCGCTGGCTGGCAATGGGGCTGCAGGGGCAGAAAGATAGTGTTGCTCTCCTTCTTCTTCCCTTTCCTCCTTCCTTCTCCTGCCAGCCCCCAAGGAGGAGGAAAAAGGGGTGGAGTGAGGGAGTGAGGGAGTTAGGGAGGGAGGCAGGGAGGGAGGGGATCGCCATACTACTTCTCCACCAGAGAGAAAGAGGGAGAGGGAGAACCAAAGGTCCACTCTGTACGCATCATGGTCAGGGTACAGCATATGGGTCATGAACTCTTTTCCTCCCACATATAGCATCTCTCACTTCCCAATCTGCTCTAATGAGTTGTCCAGCCCTCTATATCAACAGACAAAGAATGTATGCGAGATCCTGCAAACAACCTTTGCTAGTTTGAAAAATTAATGCTTCCATGACAAATGACAAGCTTTTATGTATCATGAACAAAGTAGCCATGTACAATTATATGTTGTAGCTATATTTTCTTGTGGGCACTAAAATTAGAATATGAAAACAACCGCCTTAATGGCTTGCTTAGCATAGTAGAATCGACACATAAGCAAGTGTTTAACAATGTCTCTAGATCCAAAGAGCATCTTTTTTCTTACAGTACTTTCTTTTAAGTCAAGGTTGTGAGCTGGTTCTTATTTGATCATAAACCAGTCTGAAGAATTTAACTCTCATCATGAAAAAAGGCTCACAGTGTGCAACTGGGTTTTTAAGATTGGCATAGAGTGATAACACAGGGATGATCTTTCTCCCTCTGTGTAATCAAGCTCCCGTTGCTTCCCTCCTGCCTTTCTAATCCTTCTCTCAACCAATATTCGGAAGCATCCTGATATTATTTTTGAACATTTCAAGCATACAATCCTAAAATATAATGTTTCTTGGGTCTCAAATAAGCACCTAAGAATAAGCTATGTTTATTTTTTTTAAAATGCTGCTTCAGAACAAAGTCACAATGAAAGCAGAAAATTGACACTAGCCTCTTTAGCACAGTAGGCCCTCATTATTCATGGGGGATTTGTTCCAGGGCCTCCCATGAATACAAAAAAATACATGGTCAATTCCCTATTAATAATGACATTGGGCAGCATTGGAAGTTGAATTATTGCAATGTGTTTCCAGGGAACGAAACTTGTGCCCTGTGCTCTCCCCACTTCACCTAAATGGTAGTGGCACATTTCTTCTACTTCCACGAATCAGTGAGGGCTGTTCGTATGGATTCAAATTACATACCACCTTTTCACATGGCAATTGCAGGGCATGGTGCATGGAACTAGTCCAATGGACCGCAGCCAAATTGCTCACCGGAGCACCATACAGGGAGCACACCACCCCATGCTATATCAAATCCACTGGCTGCTGGTCCATTTCGAAGCACAATTCAAAGTGCTGGTCTTGGCCTATAAAGCCCTATATGGCTCCAGCCCAGTTTACTTGTCCGAATATATCTCCCTTTACGTTCTGCCTTGTAGTTTAAGATCCACCGGGTAGGCCCTGTTCTCAGTCCATTTTTCCTTGAATTCACTTTCCAACTCCTTTTTGAGATTTATGGGGAAATTATTTGTAATCAACACCCGTGTTAATGTGGATATCGGTGGTATTAATTTTTCTTCATATTTAGACCATATTCCCAATATATTTTTTAGAAAAGGGTTCTCTATTTTGTTATACCATTTCTTGTCTAGATTCCTAATTTTCCCTATAAAGAAAATATATTCTAGTTTCATATCTATGTCTTCACTCTCTTCTTCTAACCATTCTAAATCCTTTTGGCCCAAAATCCCCTCAACAATATACCTTAACTGGTTGGCTATATAGTATAGTTTTAAGTTTGGTATTCCCAGACCTCCTTTCTTTTGTATTTTATACAATTTTCCCTTATTAATTCTAACTCTTTTGTTCTCGTTGCAGAAGATGTTTATCATATTCTGCCACTCTGTAATTTCTCCAGCTGAGATTTTAATAGGTAGCATCCTAAACAAAAAGTTTATTTTAGGTAATATTTTCATCTTTATTAAAGCTATTCTACCAAACCATGACAATTTGAGCTTGGCAAATTTAGCCAGAGTATCCTTCACATTTTTCCTTAATTTAATTAGATTCTCCCCTTCTAGTTTATCAATTTCTTTAGAAACATTAATTCCTAGATACTTTATTGAGTTCTTTATTTTTATTCTGCCCAATCTCCCTTCTCTTAATTTTTCTTCTTCTTCTTTAGTGTGGTTAAATAATAAGATTTCCGATTTATCCCAATTAACTTTAAGGCCTGTAATTTCCCCAAACTCTGTTAAATGTGCTTATATTCTTTTTATCTCTTCTAATGGCTTTCTGAAGGTTAGTAGTGTATCATCTGCAAATAAACATATCTTGTATCTTCCCTCTTTCCCTATCCCCTTTATATGTTTAACCTCTCATATCATATTTGCTAGCATTTCTATGACTATTGCGAATAGGGTAGGAGAGGGCCCTGTGCTCAGTCCAACTAGCCTCGCAAACGTGTCTGGTGGGGACAAGGGACAGGGCCTTCTCAGTGGTGGCCCCCCGTTTATGGAACTCGCTCCCCAGTGAGATTAGATTGGTGTCCTCTCTCCTTTCCTTTAGAAAAAAGTTTAAATCATGATTGTGGAACAAGGCCTTTGGCTAGCAGGCCTAATGGCACTTTGGACATTGAACTGGACCATATGATTGTTATAACAATGGAAACGGCTATATGATTGTATACCTAATACTATTGTTTTAATCTATTGTGTATTTATGGTTTTATATTGTTGTTTATTGTGATATTTGCGGCATCGAATTGTTGCCAGTGTTAGCCACTCTGAGTCCCCTCTTGGGGATTGAGAAAGGCAGGGTAGAAATGTTGTAAATAAATACATTATATAAATAAATGGTGGGAACAGGACAGGGTGTGTTGGCACCCTGTCTCCATCTGATGTGAGAAAGGATGGCCCGCCACCCTTTCCCCCATCATACAGGGGAAGAGGGAGAAAAATACACTTTCCTCCCCATAAGTTTGGGAGGAATGTGGGCAAGGCCTACCGTGTGTTGTGTGATGGCACATGGCAGGCCCTGTCCTTGCCACAAAACAAAGTAGCAAAACGGGGCAAAAATGCCCCATGTGAAGACGTCCTAAATCTCACTTGCTCACCAGTTAGCATGTACTGAGTAGCTGGGTTATGTATGGCATGTTCACTTCTGCTAAAGTGGAAATCATTGTGCTCTGGGCAGAGTTAGCCACTGTAAAACTCATTACAGCTAAACTTGGCTGCTCTGAGCCCCCTGCTTGAAGATTGGTCATGCAGCCAGCCCCCTAATAATGTGAGCATGAGAGAGTCTTTTGCAGTCAGCAGAAGTGGCTAATCTAAACCTTCACTACTCTGCATTGCCCTGGTGAAGAATTCCTAGCTTTCTGCTCGACTGCTGCTCTATGTCAGATCTAAGTGAATGTGCCTGTCCTGCCTCTGCGAATGCATTCACTCCGAATGCATTTGTTTATGAGGTTTGAAGATGGGCTGTGGTTTTCATAGCATAGTGCAACAGCAAAGGTGACAAGCTCTGCCCTTGCAATGGAACCACATCACCTCAAAAGAGAAGCAGGTAGCTGGTGTGTGCCTCATCGCAAATTCAAATGTACAGCTTAATCCATGGAGTATGAGCAGATATGGCAGAACCACTATACGTGCAATGTTGAGTTCATCTTTTGACAATAAATATTTATGGATAATCTGTTGACAACAACCTATTTAGATAAAACCAACATGAGTTTCCACATGAAATCCTATACTTAGTCAATGGCTGTGCAGAGGTGTTAAATATTTTATGAAGAAATTGTATATATGAACGGTAAAAATGAAACATGCTATTGGCCTTTGGCTCAAACCAGAATGATAAAATGTGAGACAATTTTATTTTCTACGAAGAGTTAGGGCAGAGATAGTTATCATGCTTAGAAGTCCATCTATTATAATGCTTAGAAGTTCAAACCCAAATTCATTCTGTGAAATCAAATCAATACCATCTGATATGCTGTAAAGTGAAGCACAATGTATCATGTATTATTGTTTTTAAAATAGTGGGATTACAGAATTTTACTCATGAAGAATTCTACTATATCTCAGTGGAGGTTCTAGTTTAAGAGAACATAAAGCTACCACATTTATTTCAAGCTCTGAGCTGTGAGCAGCTTTGGAACAATTAAAAGGTGATAATCATCATCATCATCATCATCATCTTTATTTATACCCCGCCACCATCTCCCCGATGGGGACTCGGAGCGGCTTACATGAGGCCAAGCCCGAACAACAATTACATAAAGAAAACCCAAGACACAACCGAAAACGCGAACAATAAACAATAACATCATAATTACATAAAACATATGGATACATAACAATGTAAAAATTACAATAGGCACAGGCACAGTAACAATGGGCAGGCTACATGTAATGATTAAAAGACAAACTGATTAAAACTAATTAAAAAGCAATGATCAGGAAAACAGGAGACAGTGGAGGACAGAAAAAGGTGACAAATCTTCAAGTTCTAATGGACCACAAAGGCCATCTAGTCCAAATTGAATGAGTTCTAAAATATGACCAATTAACTTCTGTTTAAAGACTGCTTAAATCTATTTTATTTAAAGTTGTTTAACATTCTCCATCTCAATTTATCTCAGTTCTTACAATAATAATAATAATACTTTATTTGTACCGCACTACCATCTCCCCAAGGGACTCGGTGAAGGCTTACATGAGGCCGAGCCCAAACACAACAATACAAGCAATAATAACAACAACACAAGCAATTAAAAAACATAAACAATAAAATACACAACATTATCAATAAGACAATACACAATTAAAAACAGTGGGAAGGTTAAATGTAAAGTTAAAATTGGAAATAATGCTGGGACATGGACAAAAGGTGATACTGGTGTTTGTGGAAGTTCTTCCTAATGTTTAGGTGAAGTCTCTTTCCTTGTATTTTTAATCATATCAGTGACAGAAGATGAAATCCAAGGATAGACCCCAATGCTTTTTTAAAAAGAGGTTTTCACATTTGGAAACAAGACATAAAAATAGAAACAAGACCAGAGTATCAACAAATGTAGGAAAACTTGAAGCAACAACAGATAAATGACCAAAAATAGTTTGGAAGGAAGCTGATTGTATATTCCAGCCAGTGAAAGGCTTCTCCTCTATGTCAATACTTATCTAATATAGGGAGCAGGGCTCTTTCCGCAAATATCATAGGAAATAGTACCTTATTTGTGTGTCATTTGTTAAAACACTTCCTTTCATTCAAACTCTCAATAGACTAGTAGTTTATGAATACTAGACCAGCACTGGTCTGAGTATTTACTCAGTAAAGTCCTCCTTAGTCTGTTAGTGAGTTAACTAAGGTAGCCACTAGCCAGATTTTGTCCATCCTCAGCCAAGGAGGTCAGCCGTGGCGGAGCGCCTGGTGGGCCAAACTGGACACAGCATGTTGTTTGAGAGTGCGGAGGTGCTGGACCGCTCTAACAACCACCATGTCGGACTGCACGGAGAAGCTGTTGGGATCCACGGGCATGTGGACAGTTTTGGCAGAGAGGAGGAAACCATGAGGGTGGACAAAATCTGGCTACCAATATTTAAAAACTCTAAAATTATAACTGCAAAACAACAGAGAGGAAACAATCTGGGACATCTAATCACCTCTCAACAAAAGATTGCCGCTGGCACTGCCAGGCCATCAAATGCTAGTCAAGAGATAATACAGAATATATTAGACACAAATATACCTCTAATACCAAAACTATTCTTACTGGGCATGATGAAACAAAAAATGGATAAAGATACAGACAAACTATTATTTCTGCTGACAACGGGGGCTAGAATATGCTATGCTAAGTTATGGAAACTAGAGAAAATACCAGAGATAAAAGACTGGATACAAAAAATACTTGATATAAGAAATATGGACAGACTTACATACTTATTATCTAGACACAAAGACACACCAATAAAAGAAACAAACTGGGAAAAAGTTACAGAATATTTGAAAAGGAAGAACTATAAGACAATAATTTAAAATAGCTGGAGTAGACCTCAAATGATAGAAGGAGAGAAAACATCAAATAAAGAAGAACAAGAGAAAAGGAAAAGGATGTACACCCCCCAATACGATACCCAGGAAGTCATGAAGAAATCCCCTTTCTTTCTTTTTTATTATTTATTTATTTATTTATTTTCTCTCTCTTGTAATAACTGTCTTTTCCTACTTTCCTATCTTCTTGCAAATATCCCCCCACTTTCCCTGTAACTTTTAGAAAACACTTAATAAAAATTATTTTTTTAAAAATGCTAGTCAAGGTGGTCAGTTGAAACGTTCGCACCTGGCTCCAGCAGACAAGAGTCCGTTGTCCCGCCCTGGTCATTCCACAGATATATAAACCCCTTTTCCTGGTTCCAGCAGACCTCACTACCTCTGAAGATGCTGCCATAGATGCAGGCAAAACGTCAGGAGAGAATGCCTCTAGAATATGGCCATATAGCCTGAAAAAACTGCAATAACCCAATGCTGAAAACTATTACATCTGTTTTTCCTTTAAACAAGAAAAATTACCGGGGGGGGGGGGGCAGAAGAAATGCTGTTGGCCAACAGCCACATGTCTCATAATATCTCCACTGACCCTTAGTAATTTGATATTATTTCCATATTTGGATGAACACTGCAATCGTATATTTTGAAAAAGAAAAGAAAGATAATTAACATGTATAGAGATGTGCGATCATATTGGTGCCCCTGATGGATTTTCCTTTTTATGCACTAATTAATAATACTTTAGATGTAAGCCTTTGTGTCAATTGAAAAAAGTTGGTTTTAACATTACTAGAAGTTCTCAAGTGATTTTAGCTGTTTATCTTGGATTGGCTTGTCTGGATTAACAATGGGGAAGAGAGGTCTCAGTGGGACACATTAATAAACAGAATCAAGCAGTGTACAAAATCAAAGACAACCTCAACCATTTTTATATAAACCCAATGCAGTTTTAAAAAAAACAAAGGAAAAAGAAACCAAAGGAAAGAAAAAAGAGAAAAGAAAGGCCTTTGAAGCATAAAAAGACTCCTGTAGGACCTTCAGGAAATCTTCAAAAATTCTACAGCTTGATTTGAGTGAATGCCAACTCCAAGAAGAAAAAAGAAAAGGGAAAAAAAGGATAAGCTAACACCAGTGAAGCAATTTATGGGTCTCTGGAATTTATAATTTTGAGATTGGCTTGTTCAGAGATGTATTTTTTTCTGAATCATGCATGAAATTCTGTCCTTCTGCTGACCTCTTGTGTTTCACTGGATTCATAACACAGATGGCTATTCAATATGCATAAAATAAATATTTAAAGTTCAGGTGCAACCTTGGAGTTTAGCAGCATATTGTGTGGAATGTGAAACAGCCAAATGATGCCAGCTGAAATCCACCACCACATGCTTTGTGCCAAAGAATTGTGCTAGCTGAACAAATTGTAAGAATAAAACTGGGATTGCTGATGACATTATCACACTATGGTCTAATTAGATTCTAATAGTAATGTTAGTAACCACAAACCCATTTTCTGTCAAAACAGGAACACAAGGCTGTTCTGCCTATTGCACAGTCCCCCTAACAGTGCTCCTACCTTTTTTACCACACCACAATGTGAACCACTCCTCCCTATCCATGCTTTGCTTGTCCTAGTACACATCCCTTTCCATTATGTAACTGTTAGAACTGAACAACTCCAGGTTTTGGATCATTAGTGTGATAATCTGCCTTTCATGTTTGTGTTAGAATGCAATTTTGTATTTGTGAAATACTGTTTTTCTGGGTTGTCGTGCCAATAAATAATAATAATAATAATAACAACAACAGTAATAGTAATAGTAATAATAATAATAATAATCTATATAAATAAAAATGTAATGTTCGTTTGTGATATTAACAGAACTCAAAAACCACTGGACGAATTGACACCAAATTTGGACACAAGACACCTAACAACCCATCATATGTGCTTCACTCCAAAAAATTGATTTTGTCATTTGGGAGTTGTAGTTGCTGGGATTTGTAATTCACCTACAATCAAAGAGCATTCTGAACTCCACTAATGATAGAATTGAACCAAACTTTCCACACAGGACTTCCAAAACCAACAGAAACAGTAGGAAAAAAAAACATGTAATCAAAAAATAATTTTATGGCCAATAAAGAGAATGCAATTTGATTTTAAGATAGCTTTCAATCAACAAAATAAATACATTTATAAATAATAAAATAACAAGCTCCGTCAGTGACCTCTACTATCCTTACTAGTCTTTGCAAATCCTTAAGATTATATATATATATCACAATACGGCATGTACAATAAGCTACGTCAGAAGACTATCCCTAACTGGCACAGTCTATAAGCATATCCATAAATCACATTATATCTCTACCAGCACCTTTTAAAAGATGTATCCTCAAACTTTATAGTCAAAGATGCACTACTGCATAGGGATGTCTCTTAACTGTACCAGAAAGATAAACTATCCTCATACAGAATATCAATAAACCTTGATATATTTTTCATCCATGTTTAGAACTACAAATACCGTAGGGCTATGTCGCATTGCATGATGAATAAAGATTTAATTTCCCTTTCCGTTTCTCCCATATTTTTAAGACAAGCAATGTAAAAGTACTGTAACAGAGGATTTCATTGGCTTTTACATTGTTGTTTTTGTAATGATCCTTTCCTCCCTAAATTCTTTCTTTACTTTCTTTCTTTCTTTCTTTTTTATCTTGCCAATAAATTCAACAAAGATGCTAACTAATCAGGTTGTTTTATTAGGCTCCATAGGGACAAAACTTCAAACGTATTTGGAAAGTTGTAGACTAATCTCATTTTGTGTGATTCTAACCTTCCCATTAGTAGAGAATGCAGCCATTTGTAATACACAAGTCTACATTTCTCTAGTACAGTACAAATATTTATCATATTTCCTTAACTACTAAATGAAGACTGAAGTTATTTTTACAACATGTTGATACAGTCTGCTTTGTATTCATTGGAGGCTTTAAAAGTTATAGATATGGACTGGAATTCAAAGAAGAAGAAAACATGAACCCCCTGCATCCAATTTGTTTGGATGTTTCGGTTTTTTTCAAATTCTAATTCTATAAAGGAAGTTCTGCAGAATTTCAAAATCTGGGGGTGTAGATAAAAGATGCTGTCAGTTTCAACGGGATTTTTTGCCCTCTGAAACTCCCTCTCCATTCTCAATCTGCTTTAGGAGACGGTTAAATCTTTAGGAATTAGGGGGGGAAATGGTGCAAGGATCTGCAGCAGAAAGGGGAATATACAAATATTTCACCTTTCAACAAAAGTTTGCTTTAGGCACTGTCAGGTCATTATATGCTAATGAAGGTGGTCAATTGAAACATTCACACCTAGCTCCAGCAGATAAAAGTACTTTGTCTCACCCTGGTCATTCCACAGATATATAAACCCCTTTTTCCTAGTTCCAACAGACCTCACTACCTCTGAGGATGCTTGCCATAGATGCAGGCGAAACGTCAGGAGAGAATGCCTCTAGACCATGGCCATATAGCCCGACAAAACTACAACAACCCAGTGATTCCGGCCATGAAAGCCTTCGACAATACATATTTCTCCTCTCCTCTGATGATAGAACCTATCTGTGGATCAAACAGCCTGAAGAGAACAGAAGAAATACATTTTAATATCCTCTAATAGATGGGATAAAGATGTTGAAATCAATTATAATAAGTTTACAATTTTAAATTAAAAAGATATTGTAGCGGTATTTTTGTTAGGCCAGACATAAGATGCAAAATTCATCATGCTACCTTTTGAAGGCCACTGACTTTTTTTTTGCGCAAAGTTAGTTTTTAAAAGATTGCTTTACATCAATGGTCCTTAACCTGTGGGTCCCCAGATGTTTTGGCCTACAACTCCCAGAAATCCCAGCCAGTTTACTAGCTGTTAGGATTTCTGGGACTTGAAGGTTGAGAACCACTGCTTTAAATGAAGACACTAAAAAAATTGAGAAGCTTAACACCGAACACGTTGAAATATAACATTACAGCAACAAAACAACAACAACTGATTACGGTCCATGACCAGTACAAAGCATATAACGTTATTGTTGAAGGCTTTCATGGCTGGAATCACTGGTTGTTGTAGGTTTTTCCAGGTTATATGGCCATGTTCTAGAGGCATTTTCTCCTGACGTTTCACCTGCATCTATGGCAAGCATCCTCATTGGTAGTGAGGTCTATAACGTTACTTCCCATCCAAAAAATCTGTTTAAGAATCTGTACTATTCATAAACAAATAATTAATCTAAATGAGCCGAACGACATACAACTACATAAATAACTGCAAGCTGAAATGAATCCACCTTAATTAGTTTTCTTGACTATACATTACATGAAAACTTTAAAGGACATTAAAAATTGTGATAAATGGAGAACCCTTAAAGTTAATGCATTATGTATCTTTCCACCAAAGTAAAATAACTGCTTATATTATATACATTTCCACAACACACACTCTAATTATAGAAGAGGGCATTAAAAGGAGGTAAGATTCAATAAGTAGTCTCCTGCGGTATTTCAACAATCTCATTGTTTCCAATGGATTGTCCATTTATGTCTCTAATGGATTATCTGTTCATTTATTATCCAGAAACCAATGAGACCAGACAAAATGTCTTTATGATTGCAGTTCTATTTGATATGCATCTATGTAACTTAGGGCAATATCCAGATTGGAATGTCAATTTGTTCAGCAGAGATTCTTTCACAAACTGCATTACTGCATCTGTCATTGGATTTTATTTTATTTTCTTAAGTGATGCGAGAGTTAAACTTCTTTTTATAGTAGAGTGGGGCATGTGCAGAACTGCTGTTCAAGCAATTTGTTATGGGGATGTAATGATGACATGGTGTGCAAATCCAAATATGAAAAGGAAGAAGCATGTGTGTGTGTGGGGGGGGGGGCGGGTGGCATCCGAATTAAGAAGAAGAACTATATATATTCAAGTATAAATGGAGGGTGGGTTTTGCAGTCAAAGTTATAGGTGCATTGTCATTCCATGGAGAGGGAAAAGTACCAATGTTAACTCATGCACTGCTACCATTTCCCCATCCAAACATTTAAAAAAGCCAGATGTAGCACCAAGATGAGAGAGCTGAGGGTGCTAGTGCTTCTTTTAGGGATGGTATAAGTTCTTGGTTTTGCTACTCTACTCAGAGAAAGGGGTGGTTCCTTTTTTTTTTTGTATAAGAGTTAAGGTACAGCAATGATCACTTGATAAGTCAACCCAGAATGTTGGGGTTGATAGCATAGGATTTTTTTAAATTTCAGAACAAACATCCACAGAAATAAATCTACTTCTTCAGATAATGAAAGAGACATAACACAGCTACTTTTTGGAAAATATGAAATATAAACCAGGATTTTTTTTAAAAAAAAAAAGAAACCTAAAAGATGGTGTTTTTGAATAGAGTTCTCATAAATTCAAGAAGATTGGGAAGAAATGCTGTGCTGGTACGGCTGTATCAGGAGCTTCAGCTTCATTTTCTCTCTATTGAGTGTTTGTATATATTCCAAGGTTCCATGCATTTTGCAGTAAGGTGGCTTCCCTTGGTTTGCAATTATAGGGCCAATGACCTGTCTATCATTGTTAAGTTTTGGTTCCGCCCCTTTTTCCAGGGCTCTGGGAGGGAAAGGGAACCATTTTTAGTTCAGTCTTATAGTGGAAAGCTTAGCTACAGGTCGTAGATCAGCTCCATCTGTAGACAAGCTTAGTTTCTCACAGCATCCGGGGGAAACAGAAGCATCCGGGGAAACAGCTTCACATCTTTCGTGGAAAAGATCCAAAAGAACTCCAGCTGGAGAATCTACAAAGCCTTGGCTGGTAGGTCTACTCATGTAACCAGAAGCAATTGGAGCAGGGAGTAGAGCCCACACCAGCAAGCATAGAAAGTAGATTGCCTGGGAGGGGTTAAAAAAGTTTTCCTCTTAAAGAAAAGAAACAGTTCACGAAGCCAGTTACCTGTCCATTTGGGCAAGTTAAGAAGCATTTGTTTGACTTGTTGAAGATCTGAGAAGTGTTTGTTTAAATTGTTGAAGATCTAAGCAACAATAAAGAAATTTGTTAAACTTTTCAAGCATCTAAAGACTTTTGTATAGGAAAATCCTTAGGGCCTCTCAGCCAAGGCAACCCGGCTTCCCGCTGGGCACAAAGAGCACGTCCTGTTCAAAAGACAATTATTATAGGCCCAGCGCATGACAGCATAAATGCACCTTCATATACTTATCATAGTTGTTTCTGTCTCAGGAAATGAGACAGAAACATGCATCATTACATATTTATGTCCTGATTAATGAAGGGACAATTCTTTAATGCCACAAATATTACATTATAACAGTAGATAAGATTATATATAGAAAGAATCCGTCTAGCATGTAGTAGGGAGAGACATTACCTCATGACTTTCATACGGTTTTCTGAGGCAAGGAAAACTCAGAGGTGGTTTTGTGAGTTCCTTTCTCTGAAATATATCATACAGCGCCTGATATTTATTGGTGATCTCCCATCCAACTACTAACCAGAGCTTGTCCTACTTAGTTTCCAAGATCAGGTGAGATCTGGTACCTCTAGAGCAGAGATCCTCAAACTTTTTAAACAGAGGGGCCAGGTCACAGTCCCTCAAACTGTTGGAGGGCTGGATTATAATTTGAAAAAAAAAAGCATGAATGAATTCCTATGCACACTGCACATATCTTATTTGTAGTGCAAAATGCACTTTAAAACAATACAAAAATTAAAATGAAGAACAATTTTAACAAATATAAACTTATTAGTATTTCAATGAGAAGTGTGGGCCTGCTTTTGGCTGATGAGATAGGATTGTTGTTGTTGTTGTGCGCTTTCAAGTAGTTTCAGACTTAGGTTGACCCTGAGCGAGGGCCAGGTAAATGACCTTGGAGGGCCGTATCCGGCCCCCAGGCCTAAGTTTGAGGATCCCTGCCTTAGAATATTTAGGCCTCTCCTCTTCCTCTAATAGTAAATTATCTTTCAGCTATGAAATGACATTGTATAGAGACATCCACAAATAACACTATCGCCAACTGCAAGAAAAGGCTGTGAGGTAACTGGATTCTATATAATTGCTGCCACTACCCTAGGAGCAAATAATTTGGAGATACAGAAAACTCTGATTTCTGGGCTCCAGCCTATTGACTTACATAGTTAAAATATTCAAACCATGAATTATGTTCATAACCTTGTAAATACTTTGACCTGGGTGAGATTTCCATGTTCAGATTCAAGTGTTAGAACATGCATAGCCAACAATGATTAAAGATGGCAAGCATCATGTATCCAGACAGATTGTTGTTAAAGGTTTAATATATAAATACTGTTGGATCTGCAATTAAATGGCATGTTACAAATACACTAGTAACATTGCACTGGGATGACAGAATAATTTAAAAATGCCAACCAAGTCTATTTTTGTACTAGCTCAGCATAAAATTATTTTCACATGTCTTTGAAGAAGCATGCCTCCATAAAACACAGGTGGGAATGTACTGTGATGCAACAACTAAAGTGTCTGATTTTAATAGGAGGGATCCAAGTTCAAATCTCTGTTTAGCTATCTCTGTTGTAAAATATCTGCTGTGTGGCGAGCAGCAGACTTTAGACCTAATACACAGGCCCCTTCTACACTGCCATATACAATCCAGATTATCTAACTGTGTGGACTCATGTAATCTGTATGTATGTATGTATGTATTTTATCTTTTACAATTTAGCTGTAGAGCATTCTCGGATGGAGGGCGATTAGTAAGTAATTAAAGATGATGATGATGATGATGATGATGATATAATCTAGTTCAAAGCAGATAATCTGGATTTTTCTATGGCAATGTAGATGGGGCAATAATCTGCAGGAAATTGAAACATCGTGTCCTTTCTTTCTTGGAATAAGGATTATTGCCACCTATACTACTATACTATACCAAGGGCAAGATGGATGGAAGGCATCCTTGAAGTGACTGGACTGACCTTGAAGGAGCTGGGGGTGGTGATGGCCGACAGGGAGCTCTGGCGTGGGCTGGTCCATAAGGTCACGAAGAGTCGGAGACGACTGAATGAATGAACAGCAACATACTACTAGATGCAGCAGCAGATGTAAAGGACACTAGTAAGTGGGCCATTTATTACTCCAATGATGTACATGAAAGTAAATTCCAACAAAGTAAACAAAAGCCTCTGCATTAGTTAATAACTAAGACTGCTGCCTGGAAAGAAATTCAAATGAAAATTACTATATTAGATGCTAAATTGCTCTCTCTGATTCATCAATGATGTCTAATGGCCTTCTTTTTCATTTACCAACTTTTAAATTCAGTAGAAAACATTATCCTGATTAAAGACTAGACAATTTTCGTATTTTGACACAGTGGGAGTTTTGATAATTCAATTGGATTAACTGTCGTAGCAGCCTTTGCGTCTCATTTTGATGATATTGCCGTCCGAAGGACAATATATACTAACTGTAGTTAAATTGCAGAAACGTGCAACCTCGTCTCTCCATGATATTTCCACATATTTTCATGCCATTCTACAATAAGCCAACTTATTTATTGTGTCTTTATTTTAGTTATTAAAATTTGTATGCCACATTCTCAATCCAGCATATAATAAAAGCAATCTTTAAAATTAAAGCAGTAAAATGATTAAAATAATATTAAAATGCTAATAAAAATATTCAGAAACTGAAAGAAAGAATTCAATACTTAAAATAGGTTAAAGTAAATAAAAAACAAATGCTTGGGAAGGTTGTAAAACTGACCAAGCTACAAAAGCTTTCATTTTTAAAAAAATGTTATCATATGGTGCCTGAGTAGCAGTAGTGTTGCTCCAACTGGGCAACTAAGGGATGCCACAGCAGAGAAGGCACCCTTCCAAGTCCTTGAACAGTACACTGCTCTGACTGATGAGTCAAGGAGCGCCTCTCTAACAGATCTTAAACACACAGAAAGAGGGGGAGGGAGGGAGTTCTGATCACAGTTTAGCACCAACTGAATTTAGCACCAATTGTAGTTTCCAGATCACCTAAAAAGGCAGTCCCAGGTAAAGTGCATTGTAGCAGTCTAATCAAGAAATTATTAGTGCATTGGCTATTTTCATATCTAAAGAAATATCATTAGCATTCTGGAAGAAGCAAAAACCACCAGCACTGAAGTGAAGATTCTGTGTCGTCAACTTTGCTGGACCAGCCACGTTGTTCAAATGTCCAATCACTGTCTCCCAAAGCAGTTGCTTTATTCTCAGCTCAAGGATGGAAAATGGATTGTTGGTGGACAACAAAAGAGATTTGAAGATGGCTTAAAAGCTAACCTAAAATGTGATATAAACACAAAGAACTGGGAAGTCCTGATCCTAGAGTGTTCTAACTGTTACCAACAGTGTTATGGATTCTGAAGAGGCATGAATAGAGGGCAAAATGGGAAAAGGTACCAAGAGGAAGGCATGTCAAGCAAATCCTTGTCAGGACTGCCTTTCACCTGGTAATCTATGTCCTCATAGCATAGCACTATGCGGATCCACTGCCAAGACACTACCTTTGGAAGACAATCATATCCGGCTACAAGTGATCACCTAAGATGTATGATATCAACGTGTATTGTCGAAGGCTTTCATGGCCGGAATCATTGGGTTGTTGTAGGTTTTTTCGGGCTATATGGCCATGGTCTAGAGGCATTCTCTCCTGACGTTTCGCCTGCATCTATGGCAAGCATCCTCAGAGGTGTGAGGTCTGTTGGAGTTTCATCCTAGATATGTTCAATGTATTGTCGAAGGCTTTCATGACTGGAATCACTGGGTTGTTGTAGGTTTTTTTAGGCTATATGGCCATGTTCTAGAGGCATTTTCTCCTGACGTTTCGCCTGCATCTATGGCAAGCATCCTCAGAGGTAGTGAGGTCAACCTCACTACCTCTGAGGATGCTTGCCATAGATGCAGACGAAACGTCAGGAGAGAATGCCTCTAGACCATGGCCATATAGCCCGAAAAAACCTACAACAACCCATATCCTGTTCTGTAGACCTATTGTTTCTTGCAATTTGTTTCTTGCATTTGCATTACAGCTGATTTTTTTTGTTGTTTTATTTTGTAAGCTGAATTTGCAAGGGAAAGTTAGTTTGCAAACAGCTTGATATCTGAAAAATAACTAAATAATCAATAAACCATTTCAAATAAGTCAAATCTGGAAGCCTAAATGGGAACTTCTAATCTGCAATAACTATCTAGCTGTATAATATTTTTCACCGTAATCCAAGAAAAGAAAGAATACATGCCACACTCCCATGCTGTTGACATCACATAAAGTAAGATCCCTGTATCCACAGGGAATGTATTCCCAGGAGGTCAGCAGTTATTTGGAGCCATGAATATGACTGAATGCCATTAAATAGCATGACTTCCAGTCCCGGCATATCATAGGGTTGCACTGGCAGACCTAGGTGTTTCTTGAGATATTTTTGTAGGAATTTGCTGGTGCAATTCTATGATTTCTTCTGGTGAAAGTATACCATAGTACCCTGGATGGACAAAATAAGACTATTTTCCTCCTGGGAATAAGAAACCACATATTCATTGATTACAAGAGTCATATTGTACTGAGAAATTGGTAGAAGGGGACCAGATCTAGAACGCTCTCATCTTCCCTTCTACAAAGTTTAGTAGGAGGTACTGCAAACTTGAGGTAATATTTTGAGGTCCAATGGGACATAGATTTTGTTTTGCCAGCTGAAACACAGGCAGTGGCTTGCCTAGATCCATCCCTCCCATCAGACCTGAAAGTGGAGGGTCATGGTCCCTTAGAAGGCTCCTCTTGCCTGGCATTGCTTCCAAACCTCATCTGCAACTATGCAAGACCAGACCTCCAATAGTAGAGCTCTTCCATCCCTGTTTTTGGAATTGCTCCAGGGCCCTAAACACCTTAATTTGGCCTTGTTTGCTGTTTTTACATATTCAAAAACCATCCATTGAGACACACTGCCTCTGGCAATTTGCAAATCGGTAAAGAAAAGAGATGAAATAAGAGGAAATCAAACAGCATTAAGCACCCATTCCTCTTAGAAATATAAATGACAGCAAGCAACAAAACAGATTCCTAGAGAAAATTACTGCAGGCTTGATTTTGCAGGGCTCAGACAGCTGTAATTCACTCTCCTTTCAGCCTTTCAGAGAACTCTTGTCAACACATGTTGTGCTTTCTTTTGGGAAATGTTAACTGTCCTTAGTGCATCTCCATTAAACATTCTCTGTCATAACAATTCTGTTCTGTTTTATACTCCTCCTTGCATATTTAACTGTATACTTATGTTTTGGTTTAGGCTTTTGTACTATTCTTACATAGAGTGTAAAACAGGATATTCCCACAAAATATTAGAAAAACAACAACAGAATACTATACAAAGACATAACCATGTTAGTCTGGATAAAGGGATTTTGTGGCACCCTTTGAGGGCACTTCCACACATGACGGAAATGTGTGCCAAAGTGGGTTTTAAAAATCCACTTTGATGTGCATTTCTGTCCCCAGCCTCACCCCTCAAAAATGGGCTGGGGGGGGGGGGTGTATCTAGATGCCATCTGGTTGTAACTACCAGGATGGCATCCAGCTACCCCGACCCCCTCAAAATAAGCCCTTATTTTTTTAAGAAAACTTACCGGGCCACCATTAAGGTGGTCCTTCGGTCCTCCTGGAGCATATAAATGTTGTGCCAGGAGACCGGGGGGGGGGGGGGGCACAAGGAGGAAAACTGCTCCTCTCCCCCATTTCCTGACACATCATTTCTATGTGCCAGGAGGGCTGAAGACCCACTTTAAGCTTTAAGGGTTTTTTTTTTGGGGGGGGGTTTGGGGGAGGACTGGGTGCCCTCTCGGTTTGTCAGGCTCATGGAGCCCAAAAAACCAAGAAGACTGTGTGGATTTGCTCTGGGGGTCATGTGACAAAGTCTCTGGGACCAATCCACTCAAGGCCTACGCCTGGTTAGACTCAGATCTTACCTAAGATCCAGGTTTTATCAGGTATCTAATTAATTCAGAACAAAGCAGGGAATCCCTGCTGTAACTTAAGAGTCTAGTTCATCGGATACATTGAGTGAAGCACCTATGGACAGGCATTTATGCTAATGGTTCAATGTACACAAACTTTGGTTAATGCACAAAATGATTAAAAATTATTTTAAAAAACTCTAAAATTACAACAGCAAAACAACAGAGAGTAAACAATCAGGCACATCTAATCACCTCTCAACAAAAGATTCTCCCAGGCACTGCCAAGCCATCAAATGCTAATTAAGGTGGTCAGTTGAAACATTCACACCCAGCTCCAGCAGACAAGAGTCCTTAGTCCCACCCAGGTCATTCCACAGATATATAAACCCATTTTCCTACTTCCAAAAGACCTCACTACCTCTGAGGATGCTTGCCATAGATGCAGGCGAAACGTCAGGAGAAAATGCCTCTAGAACAGGGCCATATAGCCCAGAAAAACCTACAACAACCCAGTGATTAAAAATATTGTGTCTACAATTACCTTAATGATATGTGTATATGGTATACGTGAAACATAAATGAATTTCATATTAAGACTGGGGTCCCATCTTCAAGATATCTCAAGATGTATATGCAAGTATTTAAAAAAACATTTCCAGTCCCAAGCATTTTGGATAAGGAATACTCAACCTGGACACATATGCACAATCATAAAGGCAAAATTTAAGTATCTACACAAATGAGTACACCAAAGAAAATGTCAGTTTTGCTTCTATACTAGCCAGACATCTAAAAATAATAATAAATAATAATAATTTTTAAAAAATCTTTATATACCGCTCTATCTCCCCGAGGGGGACTCAGGGCAGTTTCCAAGTAACATCACCGAAACATACAAAGTAAACAGCGTAACATAAAATTAGCAAAACAACATAAGCATAAAATTATCACCATAACACATGTATATTAAAAACAATCCTGCCTATTCAGAGCAATTAAAAAGCCGGGCCAAGGCTAGTGCAAACTCAAAGTATGAGGGGACTGGGAATTAAGTACAGTGCTATAACAGGCTAATGGTAATAGCAGGTCCGGGTCTGTGGCTGCTCATTTCCAGGGCCTAGTAGAGGGATGGGTAATAGGTAAGAGTGCAAGGTCATATTAAACAATGTTTGGGCTGGACTAGAACTGGTCATTCTCAAAGGCTTGTTGAAAGCACTATTTTACTAGATAAGACTACAAATGAAACAGCCAACTATTATTATACAAAAACTGCAGAGGCAGTGTGCCAAAAAATGATGGTAGGCAACAACAGCAAGAGAAGATGGTTGCCTTCAAGCTATGGTTGTGTGTCTGCTATGAGCTGTGGAGAGCAGAATTGTGGAGAAGACTTTTGGTGCAATCGAGCAATGCTTTTATATTATTCATGAAATATATTATATATACTCATATGTCAATGTGAGGTATAAATCATTGCCATGTTTGAGGGCCAACATTATGGATTCTGATATGATCATTATTCAATTGAGAGTCAGTCTTCTAAAAGCAGTTTCATTCGTCTTTGATATACAATGTATTTTATAAACTATATGTGATTTTTTTTTGCAAGTGACAGATTCGTTCACCTATACAACTAAGTGACATACCTTGTCACATATGGACATTTGTAACATGTACATTTTGCATAGCAGATTTTGATTCCAGGATTTTCTTTCTTTCCTAATATACTTAGACCATTCCAGTCATAATACTGGCAAACTCAAGGGAGATTATTTGGAAGGCTTAAGAATGACATTCTCAGGATGACAAACCAGAAATAATTCCATTGGGAAATACCCAGCAGGTGCAATGTACTCAAGAAAATTAGTTTCAGCCTTCAAAGCCGCAAACCCAAAGGAATTTGCTTTCCTTCTGAACAGGTTGTGCATTTCCCCCATCATTTTAGTTTATATTTTTATGTTGGAGAATATTTTTTTTATTTCCTAGTAGCTGCAAAAACACCTGGTCAATGTGTGGGTACAAGCAAGATGAACTGCATAGTCTGATACCTCAATGCAATACCTAAGAACTAGAAGCAGCTGCTGAGTTAAAATAAAAAAAGATGTACACATGAGCCAGAGCCTTGGTTACTGTTTCTACACAAAGTTTTTCCCCAGTGAAAGAGATGTGGATGTTTTGAAAATTCAACAGTAATTTGACAGCAACATGAAGCTTCTGCAAAGAAAAATGTTTCCCTTCATTGGATCCAAAATCCTGCATACATATCCTGCATATACTGTGTATACAATAAGTGATACATAAGTAAAATGCATTTTGTGGGGGGAAAAAACTTCAGTATTTTTTTTTTAATATTAACAAAAGCAATTCATCCTCCATAAAGTAGATAGGGGTGTGGGGGGAGAAATCTATGTTAGTTGGAAGATAAATTTGGTATCAATGCACCGAAAACACAGTTTTAATGTTGACCTTTTGTGCTTTTGTTCGGGGAGCAGTGTGAGCTTCCGCTGTCAGCCCCAGCTTCTGCCAACCTAGCAGTTCAAAAACATGCAAATGTGAGTAGATCAATAGGTACCGCTTCAGTGGGAAGGTAACAGTGCTCATGCAGTCATGCCGGCCACATGACCTAGGAGGTGTCTACGGACAATACTGGCTCTTCGGCTTAGAAATGGAGATGAGCACCACACCCTAGAATCGGACACGGCTGGACTTAATTTCAGGGGAAAACCTTTACCTTACCTTTTGTACTTTTTTAATTATAATCTTTCAAATGTGTAAGTGCATTGATCAGATCAAATCAAATCATTTATTTCGGTCATTGACCAGCACAGGAAATAGAGTGACATTTTCATACAAACTTGGTATGTTTGGTACATTAAAAATATAAATATAACTACTGAAGCACAATTTGAGTGAGGGAGCGGAAGGGGAAACAGGGTAAAAACATATAATGCCCAGATCCATCACCAAATTGTGATTCAGGGAAGAAGTGCATTGAATTCCTGTCTTGGGGGAAAGGCAGGATAAAAATAAAGTTAACAATAACAGTATTAATTTATACTTTTGCAATTTCTTATTTGTGACTTTTGGACCTGTGTGAAGCCGGTTAGCATCCTAGTTAGCATATCTTGTGTACTTTTATGGCAAATATTAATCACAAAGGAAAACACCTAAGGCAGACTGTTATCATAAGAAGTAAAGCATCTCAATTATCACCTCTAAAATTCTAGTTTGAGTCTGTGAATTTACATGTGTGTGTGTGTAAAACTGAATGATTGCATGTCCTGGGAACCCTGCCAAATAGAGAAGGATCTAACCAATAAACAATTCAAAACACAGAGGTCAACCTAAGAGCCCGTGACACAAAATCTGCTCAGGTCGGAAACAGCTCTCTCAAGCATCTGAGAAAGGACATGCAAAATAGTAACTTGGAGTGCCTGTAAACACCTGGGATCCATGATAATGGGAACAATAATTTAGCTTGACAAAAGGCCAATGAATGAAAAGTGTATAAAAAAGGCTTATTTGATTACTTGAACTGTGTGGGGAAGAAGATCATCCTACTAGAACCAAACTGAGAGGTTGTGCATTGATCTTCTCCCATCTATGCCATTTCTCCTGGTTAGGCTTTTAGATTTGAATGAGATAAGTAAGCTTTTCTGTATAAATGTGGATGGGTTTTGTGTGTGTAACTAGTGATGCAAGAGCTTAACTTCTTAGTCCATCTCACTCACTTCCTCCCTCTGATACACCTCATTTCTGCCCACAACCTTGCTCTCTTCTTTGGCTTTTTTCTAACTTCATCTGAGTCTTTTCTCTCATCTTTTTTCAGGCAAATGACCTGCTGCAAGTTCCTTTTACTCTAGACCTGACTTTTCTTCCATCTGTCCTAGACATGTAAAAGAAACATCCTTTCCTTCTTCCACATCCTCCATTCTACCTGTTAACTATAAGCTGTACTACAATTATTGCTTATCTATCTATGATCAACATTATACAATAAAGCCCGTTCATTTTATTTTAATTTGTGGCAAATGTGTACTGAGAATCTTTCTTACATTTCACAGAGTCTCTCTCTATCTCCTATAAAGCTGATCCCTGCCTGTTCTGACTCTCCTCTTATCAATTCTAATGGGCTAATTCATATCTGTGACTGTCATGCTCACTAGCCTTCCAAAAATCCCATTGAAATGCTCAATCAATCAGTAGCTGTCTCCACCATTGCATGCTGTCATCTTCAGTTACCTTATTTCATTGTTTGTTCTCACAATGCCTGTTATTTCATGTTTACCTTATCTTATTTCATAATCACAATACATATTATTTCATACCCATAATACACATATGTACCAATATGCTATCTACTTTTCTATAATGTAAAAACAACATATATTACAAAAGTCCAGAGAATCACAGTTAACTATAATCAGTATACAAATGTATAAATAAAAGTTAGAACTAAGCTCAAATATTGTATTGCATCCACACACATTTGAATAAGAAGCAATTGTGAATAGTTTCTGTCAGGTTTTACAATGTATTGTAATATAATAAACTGAGTCATGCACTGCTAATAGGCTTCTATTGGGAATGCTGAGTCATACATTGATTGTATATGGGGAATCATTTGGGGAATGTGTTCTGGCCTACTCCAGGTGATTGTGAATGATGCAATCCTGGGTTTGGGTTGGTAAATTAGTTGGTAACCAATCAGAGATTGCTATGTGTAAATGAATTGTATATAAGGAAACAATGTACAGTGTATATTTCTCCTTGTGTCATGATGTTGTTTGTCGAAGGCTATATGTAATCAAAGAACCTGTCTACTAGGACAAGATATGGCTGCGTGCTGTGGTGAGTCTGTAATGTCATCTAGACTGGGGAAAAGACAATGGTAAAACTGACAATGGCCGGGCATGTGCTCAAGTGTTTGTAAAAGGTTCCAGCGTGGCTGCAGGCTGTGGGAGCAGTTGACTGAAAAGAACTGTGCAGGAAGAAGCTACTGGAAAGCACTGAAGTTGTGCAACTGATCTGCTGCTGAACTGTGGAGCTAATCTCAACAGTTTCATTATCATCTTTTGTTAAAAGAATTATTTTTCTTTATAAATACATCTTTGGGGGTTATGGCACTGAGATTCAGTTATTGACGGTAGTGTCTCTGGTAGCAGGTAACCAGAAGATTAGCACTAGTGGTGATAATAATAAGACAAAAAGAGTTTCCCACATACTCTACTTCAAAACAAGCAAAAGATTTAATACCTGTCTTGGGGAAGGGCACGCCAAAGTTTGGAACTTCAGCACATCTTTATCACAAAGATGTTGTACCAATTACTTTGTTTCATTTCAAATATTTAAAGGCAACATCAACTTGCCTTTTGTATTGGCATTTATACTAAAGGTGTGCAATTTGGCAAAAAGGCATGCCGTTTTAGGGTTCATTTTCAGCTAACTGCTCATTCTGTTTACTGGGAAGTTATTCAAATCAGGAGTGTTGCTGTTTTCATTCGGCAAAGATTCAGCCCATTGGCTACAATGGGCTGAATCTTTAAAGATCCAATCATCAGTCATTTTAGGCCTGTCTGCATGAAACCTGCCAGTTTTAGACTCATTTTACAACTACAGGCCTGCCAAGTTTCAAAACAATTCACCAATCCACTGATTTTTTTTAAAAATTATTTTAAGATTCAACCATAACCAATATTTTAAATAAGACAAAGTGCAAGAAAGAGTTCTGGGAATTGTAGATGCCAGTTGTGTCCATTCTCAGCAATTCTGAGCAGGGACACAACCAGGCTTTTTATTGGCTGAGAAACAGAGAAAGAAAAACCAACTCCCATCATGCTCCAAGAGGAACACAGAGACTTTTCAATGGAAGTGCTGCTGGGAAAGCAAGCTCCCAGCAGGGCCCTCTCTGGAGGAGGATCCTAGGAAACTGTCCAAAAAGAAATGGACGGACACTGCTGCTGTCAGGGAGGGAGAAAAGACACTACAATATTCCAGTCTTCTCCAGGAGCCCCACGGCAGATCCCTGCCTCAGGTATATTGCAGACTTTATCCTCCCTAGTGGCCAATAAAATCTGGCTCTCTTAATCCGTTTTTGCCGAGCTTTTTAGTTCCCTCCTACACGTTCTGTTTTCAGAGATTTTAGGAAACGGACCACCAAATATTACAAATCATTTTCATTCAAACTGATTGGGGCCCTAGCCTAATCGATTTGACATTTGTATCAATTATTGCACAACAGTGTTTGCCAATTGCTGTATACTTGAAAGTAACAATAACAACATCTGTGCATGTTACACGTATACTTGAAAGTACCTGGTAAAAAAAAAGGTCTTGGGAACTAATGCTGAGTAACACTTTTCAGGAAGTATGGGTGACTACACAAAGCAGTCTGGATCATGTATTCTCCCTTTCATAATGCCATGATTTCACCTTCCTTCCTTACAGAGCTGGCTCAGGATAATTATATAAATTAGGATTACACACACAACCATGTGACTGTTGTGGGTTTACTACCTGCAGGGAAATGCTGCATTCAACATTACTCACTACATGCATTAATGGATGTAGTATACCTTGTTTTAAAACTTAAAAAACAGAACAACACATTTGTCAGTCTCTTATGCCTACTGGCATTCATGTCATAAATGGTTAATACACAAGACTTCCATTATTTGTAAACCAGGGTGCCAAATTTTATATTTAACTTCTGTGCTATTTCAACATAAGTAAGAAGCCACAAAGCACCATAACTTTCATGAAATCCAATACCTCATCCCCAACAGATAGTATTTTGCATCAGTGCTTCCCGAGGTTTCTGATGGGGGAGATTGTTCTGGTACAGCTATACCAGGAGCTCCAATTTTGTTTGCTTTGCATTGAATGTTTGTTTGCAGTCCTAAGTTTCAGGGACTCTGCAAATAGGTTGCTTCTTTGGTTGCAGTTATAGGGCAAGCCGCCTGTCCATCATTAAGTTTGGTCCCGCCCCTTGCTCAGGGCAATTGGGAAGGGAGCCATTTTTTAGTTAATCTCAGCTAGGTTAGCCAATGTACAGGACGTGCGTAAAGCTTCCCCTGTACAAAAGCTTCAACCTTTAAGAATGTCCAGGGTTACAGAAATTCCAACAGAAACAGACGGGAAAGAATTTCCAGGGAGGCATCCCCAAAGCTTTGAAGACTTTCCAGGGGAGAACAGCCCTAAAGATCAAAGAACTCCAGCTGAAGAGACTACAGGCCTTGCTGGTAGGTCCACTCGGTGCTTTGAGACGCAGTTCAACCCGGTAGTGGTGCCCACATCAGTAGGTTTAAGTTTACAGTCAGCCTGGGAGAAGTTAAAAAGGGGATTTTCCTTTAAAGTAAAGAAGAAGTTATTGAAGACAGTTGCCTGTCCTTCGTGGGCAAGATTAGGAATTCACCAGTTACCTAAAAGCTTGGAATTATTTGCTTAACTTTACTGAAGACAAGAGAAGTTTCTGTTTGATTGTTCATTAATAAAAGACTTTGTTGTACTTCTCAAACCATCTAAAGACTGTTTGTGGTGGAAACCTCTGAGAACTTCTCTTTAGGCCCCCTGGCTTCCCGTTGGGCAAAGGTTGCACGTCCTGTTTTAAAGACAACTATTTACAGGCCCAACGCGCGACAGAACAGAGATATTGTTTTCCAATGTGCCAGGGACCAGTACTATATCCTTGACTATTGGTTACAACTGTTTGCTACAAGCAAAGCTCAGCACTCAGGGATAGTATCATTACAGAAGCATGTGCTAAAAGTAATCAACTTCATCTCCCACAAATATAGCTTATTTTTAATTACAAACAGAGTAAAAGAAAAGTTCAGAAGGGGAAACTTCAGTTGCAATACTAGTAGTTTTATATCTTTTGGTAAAAAAAGATGACACCAAAATATCTTGCTTAGATTTATATAACACACAGGGAAATATATTTCCTCTTCCATAAATACCAGAATTCAAGATCACCCTATGAAGTTATTTGGCAGTGAAGTAGATTAAGGACATGATCTTTATGGGATTCACTGCCACAAGTTGTAGTGATGGCATTTAGTTCAGATCATTTTAAGTGGGGGAAAGACATAGAGGAGATGCCAATACAAAAGCAAAATGGTCTCATTGTATCAGGTAGATAACTAGACCAAGACAAGATTGCATATCATCCTGCTTCAATGCCGGTTTGTGACTTTGTGCAAAGTCCTTAGTTACACAGAAAATACACAGTTCAATAATATATCATGTCCCTTCACCTTTACACTATAGCTCTAAGGTGTTTTACATAGTTGTTTTCAAAGTGGCTACACAAAAAAGCATCTACACTACTACTGATAATAAGGTACATGCTTCCAGAGTTAATCGGAATACCTTATTTTAAATGTAGTAACTTATATGATCTGGAGGAAACCAGAGATATTACTTTTCTAGAAGTTTAACATTAGTCTTTGATATGGAGGAAAGCAGCACATTAAAATAAAACATATAATGAAAGGACTCTGGACTCCCAACATTCCTCTTTGGTAGATATATTGATATAAAGATGAGAAGACAAAGATATTATGTTTTCATGTTTAAAAAGGACACATTATTCTGTGGTCCAAGGAACTACTCACAAAAAAGAAATTTGCTGTTTAGTTTTGACTACAAGAGGTAAAAATACAACTGCATATTATTAAGTCACTCCAGGCAACTATAAACACATTTCAACTGTCTTCTAAGATGAAAATACACTGATATATTCATAGTATTGCAAAGAATCTTTCTGTGAATTCAAAATGCAATTATACATTCCTACCATGCTGCTAGCAACATAGCTTCTTGAAGATTTGTAGGTCCTTCTGATCTGTGAAGATGGTATTTGGTGAGAAAAGTATTTCCATCTTGCTGTTTTGTTGAATGGAAAGTGCAAATCATATGACAGATTCTTTATTGAAAATATGCCATTCCTTGAATAAAACTTGTATCTTTGGAACAAAATCTTCATAATCAAGGTTTTAAGAGATCAAAACAATGGATAAATAATTTCAGTTTTTGTGACTTGTTTCAACTTTAAAATTGCCAACAGCTGAGGAATAGGTTATCAACCAAAATCTCAAAGACTGTAAATGTGTCTTTCCCACACACAAAAAAGCCAATGCAATTGGGCTCAGAGCTGGAAAAACATCTTAAATACAGGAGGAATTTTTAAAAAGATATGTTTTGTTTGTTTATTCAGTAACTTGTCCAACAAGATAAGAACTATATCTACCACTGCATCTGTATCTGTTTTTAACACTGAGCATCTTCATCAGCAACGTCTCTATTCATATATTAAACTACTAGCCTGTGCTTTGTGATAGCTCTACTCACTGCTTACTGGTAGTCTGCAATAAATCTTATGCACATTGCTGAGAAATGAAATATGTGCAGAAAATTCTAAGTAATATTTCATGTAATCCAGTAGAAATATCATCTATAATCTGTTAAGTTCTAACACAGTTAAGAATCAGCAATGCGGAATAACAGGGATGGGTAAGGGAAACCATGGCTTCTACTGATACACCAAACCAGAGATTTTTCAAAACCTGTACTGTCATTAGTGGTAAATTTTTGTTCCTACTGACGTATTTCCCTATTTAGCACTGTGGGCCCTAAAAACTGCTTTGAAATAGTTTGTGGAGGAAATAAACACCTCTGAAAGTGGAAGAATAGCAGTAACGTCCATCAGTTTTGCTCTTTGGAATGATTTTTTTTGCAGTAAATATCCTATTTTAAGACCGATAACATTGAAAAAGTGCAATATCGTAATATGGGGGGGGGAGGGGGAGAAAGTTTGTCTCACCAAGCACCAGGTTTCTTAATCTATTTAGCTAAAGCAACTATCCTCTACAAATGCAGGAGAAGCAAAGAACAAATAAAAATACGTAAAAATTATAGTAGTCCTCAATTCCACTGCAACACAGATTTCCACCTCTGTCTTAGACCTAGGTTACTCACTTGAAACACGGAACACGGAAGTGGATGAGAATTGACTCCTTGGCATTTACATGATGCTTTGAAGCTCTTTAAATTATTGAAGCCTTGAAGCAGAACCACAGTTTGTTGTGTGGCTTCAAACTACAGGAGAGGAGATTACATCTGAACATGAGGAAGAACTTCCTGACTGTGAGAGCCGTTCAGCAGTGGAACTCTCTGCCCCGGAGTGTGGTGGAGGCTCCTTCTTTGGAAGCTTTAAACAGAGGCTGGATGGCCATCTGTCAGGGGTGATTTGAATGCAATATTCCTGCTTCTTGGCAGGGGGTTGGGCTGGATGGACCATGAGGTCTCTTCCAACTCTTTGATTCTATGATTCTATGTGTTTGAAAAGTTAGGGTCAGTTCTGGTGTAAAACTGGCCCCACTGTTCACACAGGGCAACGCCACTATCTTGCTTTCCTTGCATTTTCTCAATTTACTGGAATTGTTTTTCATGATCAATGCCATAATGACTACCCTCACAATTTCAAATACCACTCAATCACAGCAAAAACAGTTTAAAAGATAGCTATGTTTAAGCTGAGAGAAGCAAGATGCTGATAAAATGGTTAAGCTTTATCTCCCTGTTTACACTTGTGTGTTTTTAATAATTTTGATGGTGAGCTGCTATCCTGAGTCCTGTAAGACGCTTAAAGCAGTAGCTTCAATTGATCATGAATCTTTGCTTTATGTCATCCATTATGCTTTGAAAGTCTTAGCCATGCAATGATATTGCCTAACATTCATTAACATTTGGAGATATTAAACCATGAAAGCACACCTGCATGACAAAGTGAATTGTTTAGGAGTATAAAAATCATTTGAATTTAAAATATTGTTGTACTTTATCAATTGACTAAATCTAAGAGGGGGAATTTTAGTGCTCATTGCTAACAAAACTGCTTCTATCAGCCAATTGTAATCCTGAGGGCAAATCGATGCTTTGTAAGTTGTTCTTTGTGGATGAAGAGTGCATATACACTATATACTTTAAATAATAAATAAACAAACAAATAAATAGGAAGGATGATCTGAGATCTCACTGTACCCTCCCCCTATTCACCTGATAAACCTGCTTCAACACATTGAGAAACTATAGTCCTCAGGTGAAGGAAGGGAGACTGGCACTGGAGCACCAAAGCAACACTGGATTTAGGCTAATGCATATATTTAAATGATAATAAACTAAAATAAATTAAGGAAGAAAAACCATTATATGATCCTTTTCTAATTCATAAAAAAGAAGAGAATGCCTGGGTTTTATTGGCTATACCAGGGGTCCTCAAACTTTTTAAACAGAGGGCCAGGTCACAGTCCCTCAAACTGTCGGAGGGCTGGATTATAATTTGAAAAAAATGAATGAATTCTTATGCACACTGAACATTTCTTATTTGTAGTRCAAAAAAAGTACTTAAAAACAATGCAAAAATTAAAATAAAAACAATTTTTACAAATATAAACTTATAAGTATTTCAATGGGAAGTGTGGGCCTGCTTTTGGCTGATGAGATAGGATTGTTGTTGTTGTTGTTGTTGTGTGCTTTCAAGCCATTTCAGACTTAGGTTCACCTTGAGCGAGGGCCGGGTAAATGACCTTGGAGGGTTGTATTCGGTCCCTGGGCCTTAGTTTGAGGACCCCTGGGCTATACCTTTGGACCAGAATGCTTTACAAATCCCTTCTGCTATTACAAAGAATCTTGGCCAAGGTGGATTTCTTGACATGTGTAGGCTTGCTGTTGTTTTTAACAACAAACAAGAACAACATCCGGACCTCAGACCACAAAATAAACAAAATGCACGTCCAGTTCAAACAGAAATAAAAATAAACTGAAACTGAACTGAAGCACCCATGTCCCCTCCTTTCATACAAAATACAGGTATAATAATTTAGTATAAGATAACAAAAGTATAGAATAACCTCAAAGCAAATCAACTTTGCCTACTATCTGTAACCTAATTCTAATAACTACAGGAAGAAACGTGGTTAGATTTCTCCTAATTGTTTAGTTATCTGCCATTAATTAATAATGAAAGATATGTCTTATCAGAACTCTCCGGTTACCAAAAAAGAAAAATGAGCAGCACTCAGTCTCATGCAAAAATTACAATGCACAAGAATTTAAGATAATATTTTAATTACACCATTGCCACATAGGCAAGCTCTCAAGTGTCAAGGTAAACCTGTAAATCAGATTTCCATGATTGCTGGTGGAAAGGAATTCAGCCTGATCATGGAAATATGTGTTCTATATTGAAATACTTTTTGTGTTTCAAATACCTTGTAGGTTTCAGGCTAACCTTAGATTGTCAGCCAAGGTAAGGTGTCCAAATGACAAGCATTTTGGAAGTTAAGATCCAATAATCTTAGCTTATTAGAAGTATACCCTTTCCCCTGTCCAACTGGAAGCAGATGATACTATGAACAACCAGCTGAATTCACTTCATTAGGGACAACTTTCTGCTGTGAACAAACATAATGATCAACTAAAATCAAGGATAAATAAACATGATCAATGGGAAATGCTAGTTTGTTTTTGTGTCGTTTGTTGAGGTTATCCTGGCTAAAGATTCCATTTGTTATGCAGGAAGTCAGCAAATGCAAGGAGTGTGAATGCCAGCCAGGAATGAAAGAAAGCCCCAGGTGGCAGCATGAAAATTAGTATTTAATTACCTGAAGTTTGTCTTTTACTGATTAAATTATAAAGCACTGTTCCCCATAGAAATGATAGATATTCACAAATGCCTTTCGCTCTACCACATCATTTCAGCCAAACAACTCACAAAGGAACCTAGGAAATGGCCAGTCCCTATTTTTGACAATTAAAGCTGCCCAGTCCTAAAGTATTCCAATTTAAAACATCTAAGCAGGTTAAAACATCATATAGACACCGACCATAAAACCTTTTGTTTTTTACACCTCTATAGGACAGTTGACTCCCATATGCACAGTTTTCTAGTGCTCATATAGCTTACTTTAAGCCAAGTATCACTTCAGGACATTGGGCACATCCCTTTTTCTTTTGAACTACAGGTGGAAGCTGTTGATGTTTGACATATGTTACAATGTCTTTTCAAATGCAGCACACAGATAAGAAAACAAGTTTATTGTAAGAGAGTAACTCAAAATATTCAACTGGAAATTTCTGTATCAGACACATACTATATTGTTTTATGTGCTTTCCTAGTTTCATAATGGTTTCAGCTTGTTTTCTTTCTGGTGCTGTTGGTATGATAAAGTTCCTTGTCTCATTAGTGTGAAACTGATTGGCTGATTCATTCGTTTGTTCCTTATGACTGTAAGCAGCTCTATGCGACTTGTTGTTGCAAATGCATGATATACTATACGATTTAACAAACCTACAAAATGGAGGGCGAACATTCATCTTGCTGTCCCTCTCTGAGTGTGATAAAAGAAGAATGCCAAGGGAATCTGACATTTGTATAAGGAGTGCTAAAGCCAACACTTTGTTCCACACAGGGATTAACAACCCAGCATTAATTCCAAGTCTTAAAATCCTTCCTTCATATATGACTGATTCTTACACCACTGGGAAAGAATTTGCAAATGAGAAGACAAGGCAAGAGCACAGCAACATGAAAACTGCATTCATTGTGTTGTCTGGAGAGCAACCCTCTATGCTAAAGCACACAATCAGTTGAAAGTAAACGATCAAATATAGGTTGAGCCCCCTTTATCCAGAAATTCAAAAACCCCTAAAATCTTCAACTTCTTGCTGCCACCCATCCAATTCTGCCTTGTGAAATCCTGCTCATTGGTTCGCAAGATAGAAGCAAGCAGCTTGTAGATTCTCTGGAGATTTCCTGGACAGTACTGCTATTCAAACCCAAAACATTTATTTCGGTCATTGACCAGCACAGGAAATAGTGTCACATTTCCATACAAACCTGGCATGTTTGGTACATTAAAAATATAAATACAACTACTAAAAACACAATATGGGTGAGGGAGCAGAAGGGGAAACAGGGTAAAAACATACAATGCCCAGATCCATCACCAAATTGTAGATTCAGGGAAGAGTCTTAGTTTTGCCTACTCAGCAGTACTGCTATTTATTTTCAGTATCTCAGAACCTTAGTCTTTCTCCAGACTTACATCCACTATGCAACACATGAACAAGATACAAAGCTGAAGAGAGATATGAGGATCCATGAAGTGACGAAAGGTGTGGCTTTGATCTGAGCACTGTGTTTGGATTCCTAGCATTTCACAGATTCTCAGTCTTTCTCCAGCCTTGCATCTCATTCATTCACTGTTTGTGTTGTGCATGAAACGTGATGCTGCAGACTGAGGATCTGTGAAATGGTCAAAATCCAAACATAGTCCTTAGTGGGAATCCACACCTTCCCTCCTGTCTGTCTATCGGTCTCTTTCTCTATCCTTAAAAATACAGTATGAATCTAAAAAGAATCTGAAATATGAAACACCTCTGGTCCCAAACATTTTGGGAAGAAGAAGAAGAAGAAGGAGAAGGAGGAGAAGAAGAAGAAGAAGAAGAATTTTATTTTTCTACCCCAACTCCATCTCCCCAAGGGACTCGGGGTGGCTTACATGGGGCCAAGCCCAGGCAACATACAGTTAAAAGCAAAAATAACAACAAATTACAAATCAAAATAGCACAAAACAGCAAAACAGGAATAAACAAATATCAAGCAACAGCTGACCAGTTTGGAGGGGGGAAGGAGGCCAACATACAAACTGATTAAAGAGTAATGGTTCAATAAGGCGAATAGGAACATATAATGGCACCGGAGATATCATGGAAACAGAGCAATTAAACAATATCAGGATCAATTCAGTTTAACTTACATATATGAATAATGATGTAATATAGGAATTCTGATTAAATGATGAATTCAGGTCAGGGTACAATCGGGTAAGGAAGACTCAGCCTGCACAACTCTTTTCTTACACCATAACTGAATGATATTCCCATTTCACGTCAAAGGATCAAAAGTAGATCTTGAGAAATTTTCTTCAAAACACATTTCCCACTACTATCCATACTCCATGGTTTTGGCTTGTGGTTGTAGTTTGCATTTCAGAGCATGAGGAAATATGGCACTGTTATGATTAAGCATAAAGGAATTATAATTAGTTAAAAATGAATATTTAAAAAGTCTCCTACCAGCTCACTGCCAGATCATGTACTTTCAAGGTGTTGCTCAGTCTATATACACCTGATTTCAGTGGGCGCACACATTCTCTTGCATGAGCAAGGGAAGGATTGACTTGAATATCTTCGGGAAATTCTGAATCCTGAATTTAAAAGACATACACATAATTAGTTCTCAATGGACACCAGAAGCAACTTGCAGTTTCTCAAGTCACTCCTGACACACACAAAAAAGTTCTCAATGGTTACAAACATTTAAGAGGTGTTACGATACTGCATTGTCTCCAGAAATGACCAAGAATCATAAAATCAGCTCAGAGACAGCTTGCCCTCTGCAATACAAAGCCCAAAGTCAGGCGCATCAGCAGGATTTCTTGACACTCATTTTTTATCATTTAGTTTAAAATATTATTTCCACCCTTCATACAAGACAAGCTCCATGCCCACCATGTTGACTGAAATGCACTTCATCACAAGATACTCTATGTTGGTTTTTACATTGATTTTTATGTTAGTTTCACATACTAGGCAGATTTTTTTATTTACCTGATAGTATTGTGTAAATTTTAAAACTTTGTGAAATACCCAGAGGACAGGTACTTCTTTAGCATACATACATGTTTTGGGTACTGTAAGGAAGTGTGCCTATGAATAAAACACTTAAGCAGGATCGGCAGCATACGCTTTGGTTATGCATTTGAAGATTCCACACTTGAGCAGTATATCAAGACACTAACCCATTTGACTCACATATTAAATAAATCACAAATGGTAACTACTTGAATGGAGGTGCACTTACCTGTTTTTTGTAGATAGGGCCCAAATTACTCTTTATATTTAAAATAGGGTTAATTTCCAAGAGGGTGAGACCTAAACACGTATATATCTGGGAAGACAAGGACATATCCTAAAATTCCTTTTTTTCCAGTGTTGTGCAATTATTTCCTATGAAAAAGCATCTATAACAGAGTTTTCCAAATTGTGTGTCACAACATATTAGTGTGTCTGTCACAGTATGTATTGAAGAACATTTGAGTCTGTATGAAATAATAAGTCAGATATGTTTAAATATATAAATGTAAGGTTTTCATGAGATATTTTGTGTGTACATACATTTTGGTCTTTCAGTTTATGTATGTGTCCATATTACTTATAAGGGTTTGGTTTAACTTCCAGTTTGCTAGTAAAGCTGAATTACTGTGTAGCGAAATGATGCTTATCTAAAAAGTGTGTCATCGATGTAAAATGTTTGGAAAGCTCTGATCTATTGGGATGCCTCAAAGTTGCATTTTAAGACCAGTTTGGATATGAGCATGAAAAATGAAATGACTTCCTAATTAAAAAGAACAAGCAAGTCATTCTGTTAAAGAGCTAAAATAAGCAACTAAGTTGATTTTTGTTTGTGTCAAGAGCAACTTGAGAAACTGCAAAGTTGATGATCCTCTATAAATATAAACACATCCATATTACAGGATTAGGAACAGAAACGTTAATAACAACTTTTATAACTAGAAGCAGAATGACTTGGAAACCACTTTGTTTTACATAATAAAACTTGCCTATTCTGTTAAGTAACACATGTGCTTGGATTTCATTGACCAGTGTGACCTCAAAAAACCCTGTAAAGATTAGTCAGCATGCAAGAAGATGTAGTAGTCAACTTTAATTATTCAAGTTAAATGATCTTTATTTTTAAAAACAGACTGTCATTTACAAAAATCAGGAGAGCATTTGGCCTCTTACAGTGTACTTTAAGAAATAAAAAAGTCATTAACATGCTCATTATTTTTATTATATGGTTAAAAGATTGTCAGATTCAATGGATGTTTGTAAAATTATCAATCTACACTGGTGATGGCGGCTTCATTAAAAAGATTAAAGTACACACATTGTCTTCTCAAATTACCATCACCCTTGCAATTAAGAATGGGGAAAGATCTCAGTATTCCAATCACTATACATAACAAAGATATAATATCTAAATGCTTATTTTAATGCCAGTATTGCAGTTGATATATTTTATGATTAAGGTCAAGAAAAAAGGACCAGCCAATAACAATCTAGAAATGGGATATGAAGAAGGAAACACTTCATTTCCTTATAAATCACACGCTGTAGTAAGTATTAATGAATGCCAGAAAAAGAAAACATTCTTTTTAAAAGCAAAATTAAAACAGTATGCTAAGGGCAAACCAAGCCTGAGACACCTCTGTGCCATACTCCTAAACTGCCCTTGCTCCATGTGCCATCCGCCCAGACACTATAAAAAATAAAACTTTGACGTGCCTTCCTCTATTGCTGAGCGAACAGCAGTTGTCTATCTTGAAAACTTAAAATACTAAGCAACTGAGACTAGTATTGGTTTTAAATATCAAAAAAGAATATTTATTTACACGAAGTCCTTGAAGACTTGGCACAGATCATTAAGATGCAATCAGTCAATAAATGGACAATAAATGGAACTTTAGAAATATTCTTTCTTTTCTCCAGATGGCAGATAAGATTCTGGAATCTTAACACCCTAATTTTAAGCTCTTGTGGTTTAGAAAGAAGCAGATTCTTTCCCTATCTTTAACTTAAAGTTAGTTCAGGAGACTAAGGAGTGCCAACTCTCTCTATAACTATATACTCAATACAAAATACACCATCTATAATACTTATACTTATCTATAAAATAGTCTAGGTTAAAGTAGTTTTTGCAATGGTTTTCCCAGAGCTTAGCTGCATAGCCGTCTGCAAGCCTGAAGTCCTTCCTCAAACTGAATAGGGCAGGGAGGATTCCAAAATGGAGGTTCTTCCCCTGGAGCAGGGACAGGCTCAAAGGGCTGCTCCCTAGACCAATCATTGCAAAGAAGACCTGCACACTAGCTTTGCAAACTCTGACTGTAACCTCCAGGCCTTGCAAACTGCAGCAGCCCTGGGACAAAAAGCAAAAGGAAGACACCCTGAGCAATTAAAAGGTAATGCAAAAACAGTCTCCTGGGAGACGGAACACTTCATTTTAATGTCCCAAGTCAATCTTATCCCTGCCATCTCCTTTTGCCCCTGCTCTCCGCTTGATTCATTAGAACAATTTGGATATCTGAAACATGTATCTGTTCAAATTAGCTTTATCTCTCCCAAAACACTCCAGTCCTATCTTCTGGATATAAACTGTTCTTACTCCATACTGCATCTAGAGAGCTCAGATAATTGACTGAGTGGTGTTTACAAACAGGATGTCTTCTGGTAAGTAATTGAATGGAATTTAAGAGTTCGGCTATCACTTTGGCGTAGGGCAGGGGTCCTCAAACTTTTTAAACAGAGGGCCAGGTCTCAGTCCCTCAAACTGTTGGAGGGCCGGATTATAATTTGGAAAAAAACATGAAAGAATTCCTGTGCACACTGCACATAACTTATTTGTAGTGCAAAAAAAAACACTTAAAAACAATACAATAATTAAAATGAAGAGCAATTTTAACAAATATAAACTTATTAGTATTTTAATGGGAAGTGTAGTCCTGCTTTTGGCTGATGAGATAGGGTTTTGTTGTTGTTGTGTGCTTTTCAAGTCATTTCAGACTTATGTTGACCCTATGCAAGGGCCGGATAAATGACCTTGGAGGGGCTTATACCCCCTGGTGTAGGGTATAACTCTTGAACAGCTTCCACAGGTCAGGCAGTTGTAAGTGTGTGTGTGTGTGTGTGTGTGTGTGAAAGAGTACATCCTTAAGGTAAACCCATGGATTCTTTTTTGAAGTCTTAAATCCTGCAGTTTTAGTGGGAGTGCCCAAAGTTTACTTCTCAGCAAATGGCTGGCTACCCAAGTGATTGGACTGTCTTCTTGGTTCAGGTGCTATGGCCAAGAGAAAACTGCAGGGGTTTGTCTCGAGGAAGACACATGGATTCAGCTGGACCCACATCCGGTTGCTCCTCCCTCTTGTTCTTTTTAGCTCAATAACAAATTAAAAAGGACACAGGTTACATAAAATTGCCCTTATTTCAGACATGCATAGCATATGGCCCACAGGCTGCATGCAGCCCAACAAAGGATTTTAGCTGCCCTATGAGGGCTGTTAGGCAAAGCACACCCAAAGCAACAACAATGTGGTCACTGGTGCCTGCACAAGTCATGGCCTCGACACCATCTCCCTTTCCCTCAGGCCAGAATCAAGAGCAGGCACCAAGTCCTGGTACCTTTTCCCCCACTGCCAGCTTCTTCTACTCTTGGGCCATGTCCCACTGTCATGCTCTATCCCCTCTGCCAACACTGCTCACAGAGGCTCTGAGGTGAATAGGAGACACAAGAAAATCAAGCTGGTTGGCTATTAAGATGCACCTCTTCTGCCTCACAGCTCAGATTGCCTTGGGCAGTTTGTGTAGTCAGTATGTGCCTGCTCTGTAGTGCAAGAGAATAGGCACACCAAGTTGCAAGTGATACAAGTGCGGGGGGGGGGGGAGGAAGTGGGCTCAGCTTTCCTGGCAGACCTTGAAAACACAAAGGAAATTCCACACTCAGGGCTATATAACAGGAATGCCAAGAGCTCCATGGGCAAGTTTCCTGAGAGCAAGGTATTCTCTGGGCCTCAGTCCTGGGCATGCTGAAGACCAATGAAGTTGCTTGTTTGTTGTTCATTCGTTCAGTCACTTCCGACTCTTCATGACCTCATGAACCAGCCCACGCCAGAGCTCCCTGTCGGCCGTCACCACCCCCAGCTCCTTCAGAGTCAAGCCAGTCACTTCAAGGATACCATCCATCTTGCCCTTGGTCGGCCCCTCTTCCTTTTTCCTTCCATTTTCCCCAGCATCATTGTCTTCTCTAAGCTTTCCTGTCTTCTCATGATGTGGTCAAAGTACTTCATTGTATTGTCGAAGGCTTTCATGGCTGGAATCACTAGGTTCTTGTAGGGTTTTTCGGGCTATAGGGCCATGTTCTAGAGGCATTTCTCCTGACGTTTCGCCTGCATCTATGGCAAGCATCCTCAGAGGTAGTGAGGTCTGTTGGAAATAGGAAAATGGGTTTATATATCTGTGGAATGACTGGGGTGGGGCAAAGAGCTCTCTGCTGAAGCTAGGTGTGAATGTTTCAGCTGACCACCTTCATTAGCATTTGAAGGCCTGGCTGAGCCTGGGAAAATGTTCTGTTGAGAGGTGTTAAGATGTGCCTGGTTGTTTCCTCTCTGCTGTTTTGCTGTTGTAATTTTAGAGTTTTTTAATACTGGTAGCCAGATTTTGTTCATTTTCATGGTCTCCTTTCTGTTGAAATTGTCCACATGATTGTGGATTTCAATGGCTTCTCTGTGTAGTCTGACATGGTGTTGTTAGAGTGGTCCAGCATTTCTGTGTTCTCAAATAATATGCTGTGTCCAGGTTGGTTCATCAGGTGCTCTGCTATGGCTGACTTCTGGTTGAAGTAGTCTGCAGTGCCTTTCATGTTCCTTGATTCGTGTTTGGGCAATGCTGCATTTGTTGTTCCCTATGTAGACTTGTCCACAGCTGCATGGTATACGGTAGACTCCTGCAGAGTGAGAGGATCCCTCTTGTCCTTTGCTGAACGTAGCATTTGTTGGATTTTCTTGGTGGGTTGTAGATTGTTTGTATGTTGTGTTTCCTCATCAGCTTCCCTATGCGGTCAGTGGTTCCCTTGATGTATGGCAGGAACACTTTTCCTCTGGGTGGATATTCATCTTTACTCTCGTGGCTTGTTCTTGGTCTTGCAGCTCTTCTGATGTCTGAGAGTATGGACTGGTTGGATCTTCTTGTGGTCCAAGGCACTCTCAGAACCTTCCTCCAACACCACAATTCAAAAGCAGCTATCTTCCTTCGCTCAGCCTTCCTTATGGTCTAGCTCTCACATCCGTAGGTTACTACAGGGAATACAATTGCCCGTTAAGCTATGCGAACCTTCATTGCCAGTGTGATGTCTCTACTCTTCACTATTTTATCCAGATTGATCATTGCTCTCCTCCCAAGTAAGTGTCTTCAAGTTTCCTAAGAGCAAGGTATTCCCCTGGCCCCAGTCCTGGGTATGCTGAAGACCAATGAAGTTTAGCCTACTTTAATTTGGGCCCCTTTCTGCTCCAAACTTGTGCAGTCCTATTTTATTTCCATACATTCTTTGTGTCAGATCTTTTCATTCCATGGTTGGTCATCAATTGCCTCTCTAAGCAGAACTGAGAGAGAGTAAGCTATCTCCCACCCTGTAACTTCCTGTTTGTCCCACCAAACTGCCTAAAAAACAAGAAAAGCCCGTGAAAATGGTGTTTGGGTCATGCTGAACTTTCAACAGAATGGAGGTTTCAGAAGAGCAAGTGTAATGCTGGATGTGGGGTAATATTAGTATTATATTCTTTTCATTTTAAAGTTAATTATAATCTGGTTTCTTAAATGTCATTTCTTTTATTCCTACAGACAGTTATTGTATGACAAATAGAAGCTGTAACAGTTACAGCAGCTATACCAAAAAATGTTCTATTTGCCTCTGTAATTTTTTTTAGGACTATACAAGCACATAGTTTCCTAAAATGATGAAATGACCCTATTCTGGGATTCTGAAATTTGTATCATGCCAGAAACACAACACCTTTGTATTCTTACCCTTACTGAAATCTAGGTTAAATTCTATGAGATAGGTATTTGTCTTTCTTGTTTGATATATTCAAAGGGTGATATATTAGACCTCCTTCTTGTTCAGGTCAGATAACATCTTTCAGACCGCAGTTTGCAGGAAATAAAAACATGATTGCCGATTTAATAATCTACATTTTACCTGTCAACATGAAGGAAGTGCTGCTGAGTTTATCATCAACCTTTGATTTGAACAACATAATTAGATTTAAAGGATAAGCTGTCACTCACAGATCTAGACACTTAAGTTGTGCTTTCTCGTCCCTAATAGTAGGAATCTACTGGCACCTTCTCCTTCACTTTTTGGGCCGATATACTTGCTATTTATGAGATATATCTCTGAAACACTCTCTTTAAACAGTTTACAATTTAATGTAATGGCCATGATAGGTGGAAAGGCAGAGGAGAGAAAGGGGGTCAAATTCAGGAATTAACTTTATGTTTCTAAATAAATAAATCATCATCATTATTATTATTATTATTTTATTATTTTTATTATTATTTTTATTATTATTAACTTTATTTATACCCCACAAAATTCCCGAAGGACTCGATGCGGCTTACAAAATCTGTAGGTTACATATATAATAAAGAGCATGATTTGGCCGAAAGAAAATATTATTCATACTTTATTGGTTTCCCTGACAGATTAATGTTTCCCTGCTGAAATAAGTCAGTATTTCATTAAAGATCTCTATCTGGATCGAATAACTTGAATGAGGCTGGATCTACACTGAGTTATAATTGAGATTATCAAAACAGATAATACACATTATCTGCTTTGAACTGGATTATATGAGTCTACACTGCCATATAATCCAGTTGAAAGCAGATAATCTGGATTTTATATGGCAGTGTAGATGAGGCCTGAGTGATTGTCTACAGCTAGGTGTAACAGAAATGTGTCTAGACACTTTCTTCCAGCTTCTATAAAGCTTGAGAGTATTGTATTATCCCTTCAGTGTAAAACTGCCTTAAATGAGGCTAACTGGAAATTTAAAAGTATTAAAACTTTATAGACTGCTCCTGATCCCCCACCCACACAAAGAAATCTTCAGAATATTTATTGGACAAAATCTACTGGAATTCTTTAACAAAATAAGCTCAACAGTATTTTTTTATGGGCTTCCTTTATTTGTGGTTTTTAATTGTGCAAAAACCAGTGTTAATTGGTTTTTGCATATCTATTCTTATGTCAAGAACTTGCTATATTCCACCATCCTGCAAATCTCTTGGGAAGACAGGCGGACAAACGTCAGCATGCTGGAAGAAGCAAAGACCACCAGCATTGAAGTGATGGTCCTCTACCACCAACTCCGCTGGACCGGCCATGTTGTACGGATGCCCGACCACCGTCTCCCAAAGCAGTTGCTCTACTCTGAACTTAAGAACGGAAAACGGAATGTTGGAGGACAGGAAAAGAGATTTAAAGATGGGCTCAAAGCCAACCTTAAAAACTCTGGCATAGACACTGAGAACTGGGAAGCCCTGGCCCTTGAGTGCTCCAGTTGGAGGAGCGGTCCTTTGGTTTTGGAGTTGTAATTCATCTACATCCAGAGATCACTGTGGACTCAAACAATGATGGATCTGGACCAAACTCTACAAGAATACTCAATATGCCCAAATATGAACACTGGTGGAGTTTGGGAAAAATAGAATCTTGACATTTGGGAGTTGTAGTTGCTGGGATTTATAGTTCACCTACAATCACAGAGCATTCTGAACCCCACCAACGATAGAATTGGGCCAAACCTCCCACAAAGAAAACCCCCATGTGGGCTAAAGCAACGCGTGGCAGGGTACAGCTAGTGTTATATAAATTTAGTTGTTGGAACATTGTTTCACATGCTTTCACCTCAAGCCCACTTGCCTGAATTCTCAAGCAGAGAATTCTGTGCAATGCCAAAAAGAAACAAATCACACAGTTCATTCAGAATAGAGACATGACTCTAAAATGGTATCAAACTGCCATGACTGTATAGTGTAAATACACTTTATGTTACTGTAATATGTCTGAACTGATCCAGAGAGCTGAATCCATTGTAAACATTGAAGAGGTAGCTATTCGACACTTTGTGTAAGAACTGCTATTGAATCGATTAGAACACCAACAGAGCTCTTCTTTTAGTATTTACACAGGCTTTTGGGGAATAGCAGTAGGAGGTACTATCATGATCCTATGGCTCTAGAGAAGTGAGGCAGGGAGGGGGTCCTGAAAAGTTCAATAAAATCCTTCTCTTTTCAGGGAACAATAGTTAGAACATGCTTTTCCCCAGACTTTGGCATTTTTATTTGTATTTTGTCTCAGTAGGCCAACACAATATTTTCCACATTGGCTGGTTTCCTCACTTTCAAGCTTCTTCAAAGAAAAGCACATAAGCATTGTTTCTAAGCTATGTTTTGCCAGACTAAATAGATACACATAAACATATATATTTATATGACAAAGAAGCAATGAGATAAAACCCTATGATGATCTTGTTGAATACAGACTTCTTATTAGGAACTTTTTTGCTTCTTATACCATGAACTGTAAAACAACATGATTTAGCCATGACTACAATTCTTTAAGAAACATTTGGATGCTGGGGAAAGAGAGAGAGAGGTGAAAGCTATTGAGAGAGAGGAAGAGATAGGGAGGGGGGAGAACAGTAAAATCTTTATTATTATACTACATCTTGCTTAGCTTGCTAATAAAACTCATAAAAATCACCCACAAAGGTTGTGCCTACATAAATCTTCCTTATTTCAGCTTTATAACTCTGGCAGATTTTTCTTTCTTTTTTAATAAACATAAAGATAATGTGTAATAGATAATAAAAGTTAGATTAATTAAAAAAGCCATTGTAAAACTGATGTAACTTCACAGACGTGGTGGCTGTGTTCATTCAACTGTTAATACAAATTTGAGTCATACTATGATAGTAGATAGAAAGCTGAAACTCTTCCTACCACAGATCTCATGTTTAAAGGTCTGCTAATGCAAGTTAAACCACCTTTAGCTGATGGTTATGATACAGATAAGAAATGGAAGCAGTGTACTACCAATACAGCTGTTACTTCTCTGTTTGATAATAATTTTATGACCCACATGAGCAGAACTATACAACATCTCTCAAAGCCCCATGCTGTAAAAAGCATCTGAAGGTCCAAAAGGAATTACTGCTGACCTTTACAAATTGTTATTTTCTTTTATTATAGCAGATGAAGTGTTTTTTACAACAAATCAGTCAGATGGTAGATGCTGAAAAATGAAGAGTACCAAGTACCTTAATGCTTATTAAAAAAGATTATACTTCTGATCATAAAAAGTATATAATATACATCATGCTGTATTATAATGCTGTTCAGATTATTAGCATCATTAATGTTTTAGTGGCCTTCCATTACATGCCTAGCTGCTCATGCATAAGACAAATTTAACTCACTGGGACTAGCGTGAACAAGAGTAAAATTGTGAACATTTGAACAACTCCATCTACAGAATCCTTTCCAGATACAAGAACTTTAATGTGCAGGTAAAGCTTCCATAGCTACCTGGGCTTTCACATCCACCACGATCTCAAAAACACTGCTACAAGCAGTCCCCAAGTTACAAACAAGATAGGTTCTGTAAGTTTGTTCTAAAGTTCGATCTGTATGTAAGTCAGAACTGGTACATTTTTAAGTGTAACCCCAGCCACACACACAGAGAGAGGGAAGGAGAGGGAGGGATGGAGATGGAGTTACACTTAAAAATGTACGTGTCCTGACTTACATACTATGCTTTGGATAGCATAGGGAAGGGTTAACACCCCCGCGGTGTCTGTTGTGTTGTCGGTACCCCTGTTCAGAAGATCTCACTTCACTTTCTTTTCCTGTGAGAATTGGATTTTTAAAAAATTGATTTGTTGTAGAAACAAGGATTGGTGATAAAGCTTCAGTTGAGACACTTTTCCCCAATGATAACTCTTTCAGGAGAGGATTTCCCTTCCGAGGGGTAGATTTCTCTCACTTCCTGTTGTCTCACCTCCATTTGTAACTATGTGTTGTTTGTCAGTCGGATGTGTTGTTTGTAAGTTGGGGACTGCCTATATATACTCAACTCTTCATGAAATTGTAAAGAACAAAGTTGTCAATTCCTGTGGAGTGTTGGATTAGAAGTTTAATATTTATCTCTATCTCTGATCTTCAGTTTCCTCCAAGCCATTCAATTTGCACCAAATCTTAAGACAGATCAATTCTAGCTGCAATTGAAGAGAGACCCAACTCAGTCTGAGGATGAGCTGTGGAAATCCCTGGAGGTAGTTCAAAATCTATTGAATAAATTTGTTTGGCAAAATCTTCTCCGCAGAATTCAGCTTCAGCTTTCTGATAGTTTTGATTATGAAACATTCCATCCTTCCTCAGAATAAAAAAAAATCTTTTACACTATCTAGTAGATCTGGTACACGAGAGTTTGGTGACTTCCAAATCTTGCTTTATCAGAGTGTAACCTCAGATATTTAAATGAATGCACCTGTTCTAAATTATGTCCATCAAGAGTCCACGTGTACTCAGAAGTTCTCCTTCCCCAGAAAACATAATCTTAGTTCCAGAATAGTTGACAACCAGATATTCCTCTTTAGACAGACTCCCATATTAGGCCAGACCGAATAACGCCTAACTGTTAACAAAACAAGTCTTCTTTTTTCCACACTAAATAATGTTTATATTTTCTCCATTGTTCTTTTTGAAACAATCAACACCAACAACACCCCCCCCTCTCTCTATGTGTGTGTGTTTCATTTGCCTTGTTAGTTTATTCAGCTCCTTTTTCTTGGACTTACATTTTCTGTCAAACCAGATTCCAGGTTTGAAGAACCACAGAGATTTTACATTATGTGGTAGTTACTATATACAGTCTACTTGTATCAGTTATGTACTGATCAATCTTCAAAATATTATGAGCACATTGTAGTCCTTGACACTTTTCTTTTCCTAGCATCTGTCTATCATTGGTATTACCACTTAAGAGATCATTAAAGCTGGGTTGTTTTTTTACTTTCCAAGTGGCGAGGTGTCAGAGCCCCAGAATAAATCTCTTGAAGTCAACCTAAGACAGAAGTGATCACTTTCAGCTCTATCATCAGTTTCAAATGACTGTACATACAAAAGTAATAGTATCTGACTCAATGATACGATCATGTACATTGTCCCTTTTGTCAGTAAGATTTGTGAAGTAGCCACTTGAGTCATCTAAATAAGTACTGCTAAGGAAAATGAGATTAAATTTACACATTAAAGAGATACATTCTTATTAATTAACCTATCTTGAGAGGATCAAGGAACAATTAAAACTTTCACCAAACTGAACCTTTACTCTTTTCTTGTCATGGAATAGTCATTGACTATCCAAGCATTAAAATCACCATAAATGAGGGCAAAGTGATTAGTACAGTTGACAATCAGATGATCTGATGCAACTTAGCATAAATTTCTATGAGGTTCTGTCAGTAATGCTTATTACACACTCTGGATTTTAATCTTGGCTATTTAAGGCCTGGCAATAGTTTGAAGCTAACCCAGCTACTGTTATTTTACCCAACTTGATGGTGGAAAAAATCAGAATACCGAGGTCTCCATTTCAATGTTCTGCATTACAGGATTTCCTAGTAGGCTGTTCCCAAAGAATCTCAAGGAATTATTCTCCATAAACCAGGTCTCTTGAAGACAAATTAGATCAAAAGTCTTCAGATACTGAATGAACTATGAATCAACTAAGTTGTTTCTAGTATCTATGATATTTCAGGATATGAGATTAATACATGGATGCAGCTTTTTTCTGTCTAAGAATCAATCCTTAGTTGAGTCAACCAACTGTTCTCCAACACGGTGATTTGTGTTTGGTCAGGCAAGTAAACCTTTCCTATAATCTGTTACTGCATATTGCGACACGTAACAGTCTCACTACCAGATAGAAATATCCTGTTTACTGTATGATCCCCAGTCTGCATACTCGATGAGTTAGGTTTGCTATAAGATTTCTTTGTTGCTTAACTGGAAAATTATTCAGGAAGGTTACAAATAGAGACACATTTTTTGTCTTTAAAATCTGGGAAGGATCAGATGGAAAACTATTAAAGTCCTTAAAAGTCTTAGATGCTGACTCCTCTTTATGGGAGGGCCCCCAATTTCTTAATGTCATTATCATCCTAAATTGAGGAGTCATGATAAAAAAGAAACTGCCATGTAGTGCAGTGGTAATTTTCTGATTACTTAGGCAATTTTACATATTATAGCAGAAGGCAATGGAAAAGACACTCTCAAATCACAGTTCTAATAATTCCTTTTTCTGACATTATTTTAAGAATATCAACCTCACTCCATTCAAAGTTTAAACTGTTTTAGTATTCTAAATTTTCTGAGATTGTCACTTTTAAGGATGAGAATGCAATTTCTTTCCCTTGTTTCACAATTACAAAGAGCTAATGTAACCAGATTCCCAGAAGTAGGCAATTTTAACTGTGCTGGTATGGCTATACCAGGAGCTCCAACTTTATTTGATTTATATAAAATGTTTGCTTGGAGTCCAAGGTTTCAAGGAGTCTGCAGAAAGGTGGCTTCCTTTGGTTGCAGTCATAGGGCAAGTCACCTGTCCATCATCATTAAGTTTTGGTTCTGCCCCTTGCTCAGGGCAATTGGGAAGAGAAGGGAGCCATTTTTAATTAGTCTTAGCAAGGAAAGCTAATGTACAGGACGTGTGCAAGCTTCCCCTGTACAAAGGCTTCAACCCTTAAGAATTTCCGGGGGGAAACAGTCTTAAGAGCATCAAGACTTTCTGGGGGAAAACAGTCTTAAGAGTCTCCAAAGATTTCCAGGAAAACAGCCCTAAAGACAAAAGAACTCCAGCTGGAGAATATCTAAGCTTTTACTGGTAAATCCACTCGGTGCTTTGAGATGCAGTTTGACCCGGTAGCGGAGCCCACATCAGTAAGGGTTAGATTACAGTCAGCCTGAGAGAAGTTAAAAAGGGGATTTTCCTTTAAGGGAAAGAAGACGTTATTGAAGACAGTTGCCTGTCCTTAGTGGGCAAGATTAGGAAGCCACCAGTTGCATAAAGCCTGGAAACATTTGTTTAGCTTTATTGAAGACAAGAGAAGTTTCTGTTTGATTGTTCATTAATAAAAGACTCTGTTATACTTCACAAGCCCAGATCATTTGTGGTGGAAAACCTCTGAGAACTTCTCCTTGGGCCCCCTTGGCTTCCCGCTGGGCAAAGGTTGCATGTCCTGTTCTAAAGGAAATTCTTTACAGGCTCAGCACACAACAGAACATTAACAGGTTTCAATAGGTTGAAATGTCCCAGATACCAATTTTTCCATTTAGACACATACGATCAGCAGGTTCTATGGCGATGTTTCTCTAAAGAAGGCATCTGCATAATTTAGAATATAATTTCCAGTCTTTGCAAATTTTTGATAATGAAGAATCAAATATAATTGAGATTTGGTTTTTTGTGTGATGTCTAAGCAGGCTGCACTTAAATGCAATTTCTCTTCCCTCAAATTTGTACAGCTCACTCCAAAACAATGAAAATTGTCACTATCTATCTAAGTTAGATAGTGCCTTTTATGATATGTAAGATACGTATAGGTACATTCTATATCTACTCTGTTATCCTGCCCAACCTCCAATACATCCAAGATATCCTTTTACAATATTAAAGGCATCAGCCATACATTATTTTGTCGGCTTATGAGCCAATTAAAAATAGAAACACAATTCTCAGTGTCAGCTGGTGGATCACTGAATCCTGAGTCTACTTGTTCTACTAATTGTAACAGATATTATTTCCCCTGAAGAGCCTGTTGTCTTGCTCCTAGAGATCCTTTTCACATCTGAGTTTGAAAAAATCACATTGAATTTTAACCACCTCATCACACTGGGGCAAACTGACCATTTGCAACACTTTGAGGATGGGGCCTGCTGAGCAACCTCACATGACACTCGGCAAGCCCTGCCCCATTGATGCTCCAACAGAGCTACCCACATTTTTCTATCCTTTTCCCCATCTGATGGGGGAAAGGGCAACACAGCAATATGCATTCCCGCCCTTTCCCTCATCTGATGAAGACAGGAACAGGTTGCCAATGCAAATTGTCCCATTCCCCCAATGTGATGGGGAAGGAGAGAGAGTGCTTGGGGTGCTGCAAGGCACCCCACGTGCCTGCGGTTTTGTGGGCAGCTGCTGGCGAAACAGCACGGGAGGAGGGATGTATGATGAGTTCCCTAATAACACTTTTTCCATTTCCATCTCCAGCTGGGATCTTCTTGGAATTTGTAACACGTGCATCCAACATTTTCCCCAGGTGACCCAATAACAAAGAGACAATCATTATTTCCTCTTCATTCATTGTGGACTGCCTGTGTCCTACCAAGTCTCTATGTTGGCAGTTTGCTAGGGATTTTGCTTTTGAAATTCTCAGCTCTGTCAATGTTACAATGCTACTTTAAGATGAGAGATCTCTTATTTGTTGATTTTTAAAAACTATTACTTGTGCCCAAAGAACACAGCGGTCTCTCAAGTATATTCACTATCAACCCTGTGGTTGTTTTTTTTCTGTAGAAGCTTCTTGCCAAACAAAAAGAGAAGCTGTCTTAATCAAGGTCAACTGGTTACTGCCAATTTTAAAAAACAGCTCTGACTCAATATTCTCTGTTGGTAAACAACCATTCCCATGATTCTGCTTTCGATACCTGAAACTTGACTTTTGGATTGGTCTCTTTGACTCTTGGACAGGTTAGCAACCCTATTTGGCTCTTATACTCATGGACTGGTCTTGGATTTTCTCCTGTGCATTTTCTTGAAAACAAACTCTTTAAGGAAAGTTTGCCTCTAGTTTGATTTACTATCCTGCCTTACCTGTAAGAGATTGGAGTAAATTGTTTCATCTCTAACAAGTGTGGTGCCAGAGGACATTCTGAAGTCCTGCTGAAAAGCTGTGGTCCAAAGACTAGTTCCCAATTGTATTATCAGTCTTGTGATCTTACTTCCAATGACGTTGGTGATTCCCTTCACTACTTATGACCCCATTGATCTGATTCACTGGAGTGCTTGGGGCTGGAGTGCTTGTGGGATTAGGCTTGTCATGCTGCACACTACTAATCGAGGCTTGACTTTTGGGTAAAGCTCACACTTTCTGAACTGTCTGAGCTACAATACTAACCTTCTCCTAATTTGTCAATAGGTGGCACAAACAAAATCACTATAAAATAAGACCCTGAGAATTCCCAAGTAGCAAACAAGTAACTGCTTTATCCCAGAATCTCCCAGGGCTAAATTTGAACCCTGCCAAGATAGACCAAACAAGGTTTCTTCCTGGTTCTACATAAACCAAATGGCAGCTAATAATAATAATAATAATAATAATAATAATCTTTATTTATACCCCGCCACCATCTCCCCAAAGGAGATTTGGAGCGGCTTACATGAGGCCAAGCCCAGCGATGCATTACAGCAAGATAAAATATAAACAACAAAATAACATCACAATAAAATAAATTTTAAAAATCAAGTAAAATAAATAGTGCAAAATAACATAATGGGAAATCAGACACAGTGGACGGGCCAAATGCATGACATAAAATGATAAAACTTTGGATGAGATAGCAATGAAAAAGGTATATTTGTGGGGAGGGGGGAGGCGCTTGTACAGGACTGAACAGTGGAATTAGAYTTTCATTAAGGTGGGGGGAAGTGCAATATGAGAAAAACAATGTAGGTTTGTTTTTTTATCATGTCAGGAGCAACTTGAGAAACTGCAAGTCACTTCTGGTGTGAGAGAATTGGCCATCTGCAAGGACTTTGCCCAGGAGATGCCCGGATGTTTTGATGTTTTACCGTGCTTTTGGGAGGCTTCTCTCATGTTCCCGCATGCAGAGCTGGAGCTGACAGAGGGAGCTCATCCGCCTCTCCCCAAATTCAAACCTGCGACCTGTYGGTCTTCAGTCCTGSYGGAACAGTGGGTTTAACCCACTGCACCACCAGGGGCTCAATGTATGTGAAACAACAGGACTGGAATATATGGCCATTCTCCAAAGGCACATCGGAAAAGCCAATGAAGCTCTGGAACTATTTCTCTGGCAGGAAGTCTTTATTCTTCCCATTTACCAGGTTGCAAATTTCCTACTATAAGGTTTAAACTCTACAAATATTTGCTGGTTCAAACAATTGTGTCTGGATTCTCTGATCACTCATATTATCATTKAATAGTTATTAAAAACCAGGTTACAAGAAAYAACTCAAAAAGAAATAACACCAAAAAWATGTCTGAAAAATGAAAAAAAAAACAAGAAAAGTTTAACAGAAGCAGAAAAGTTATAAAGAAAACACAATGAGTCTGTATACAAAATTACAAAGAGTCTTTTTGCAAGACTGACATGGCCATTCCCTTAGAAAGTCTTGTAGAAATAAATATGTGTATAATTTTATAAATTTGAAATATTGTGTTTATCAGTACCACCTTTGCTCTCATATGTGCATTGATTTGAAGCTTTTGAGGACTGCTGGAAGATATTAAAGCCCAAATTTTATTGAAATGCACATACAATAATTCAATGTCATACAAAAAGGATAGTTACTATAACCAGGGCTAATGGATAAAGAAAAAGGAGTTACCGTCATCTAGGATACAGCAAGTGATTTAAATACTCTGGTTAGGAAGCAGTGACTTACAGTGGTGGGAGGAACTGAACCAAGAATATTAAGAGGGGGGTAGTATGAAGGCTCACAGAGAAGAGGACAATGAACAAACAGCTTCCATATTCATAAACCATCTCTTTTACATCTCAGTTGAAATGTGATTTGTATTTATATTCCTTCTATACTTTCTGGAAGCCTATCACAAATGCTTTGACTGTAACATCAGAGAATGTGGGTGCACTCATTTGTGTTCTGCAGTGTACGTATATGGATCCATTTCTTTGTGCAGAAAAGCATACAGCAATGGGTCAGTGGCTGAAGAAGAATAAAATCAGTTTATTATCACCTGGCCTCTGCACAACAAAATGTAATACCATATGCTTCTGTGGCTATCCTAAGTGTAAATTGTTATTCAAGAGTTGTGATTCACTCTAAAATCTCCAGACAGAAACATAAATTATTTATGGGTGCTACAGCAGATGGCATGGTGAGTTGAAAATGAATTGTACTTTAAAAAGTGCTACAAACTTACTTGAAATATTTGTTCTTGTGCTACACTCGAAAACTCTCTTCACAACATGTGGTCCTGACACAATAAGAATCCTTTTTTTTAACCTGCAGTCCATTCAAATCAATGTAAAATTAAAGATACCTGCAACCTACTCTAGTTTGCTTCACTCTCAATTACAATTAAGAGAATACACAGAGAGGAATTCAAAGACAGTTTCAAACTGTCCTGCTTAGGAACATCTACCTGAACTGATAAGAGAGTGGAACATTAATTGTGTCACTCCACAACAAAGTGCCGATTTCTTGATATGGTTACATAACCAGCAAGCTTAGGCCAGTCTGAATGGCAGAGACACGAAAAGGAATGGTTTCTTCCCATAACTGAAGCATATGTACTTGCCAAAAGGGACATACAGGGACACGTAGTCTGTCAATAAATTGAAAAAGGATCTGACAACTGTAAGCCAAGGTTTTGAAGCTTCTGCAACAAAATCTGCCAAAAGCACTGTTTTCTGTCCATCAGTCATGCTAGTACATTGGCAGGTAACTGCAGTCTATGGTAAGAATGATCTTAAATGTGAGAGCTGAAGTTGATATTGCATGAGAAGGGTAAGAAACATCTACATGGAAGAATACAAAAGGCCTTCTTGACTTAGATATGCAGCACTCTGCTCACCAAGAAGGCAAGATCTGCAGAAGTATTTAATTCAATATAAAATGTACAGATGGAAGAGGAGGGATCCACAGCTCTCTGCTGCAATATATTTGCAATGTTTGTCTTCATTCCAGAAAACTGTACTAACTACAGCAAGTGCAACTCAGCAGCCCTCCTGAAAGAGAAGGCCAGTGCAATATACCTACATGTTGAGTTTCTTCAGTGCATCAGAGAATATGAGGACTTTTTAGAAACAGCACATGGAGAACTGATCATACTGAACCAAGAAAAGACACAGCATAATAATAATAATAATCATCATCATCATCATCATCCTTACTGGGATCTGCACGCATTATTCGCCGATACATCACACAGTCCTAGACACTTGGGAAGTGTCCAACGTGTGATCCAATACAACAGCCAGCAGAGTGATCTTGTCTGCTGTGGACTCTTCTTGTTGTGTTAATAATAATAATAATAATAATAATAATAATAATAATAATAATAATACCATCAAAGCCAAAATTGAAAAGTCGACAACAGTGAAGGCTCTGCAAGGAAGCAGATGAAACAACAGATCACATCCTCAGCTGCTGCAAGAAGATCGTGCAGACAGACTACAAGCAGAGGCATAATACCGTTGCTCAGATGATTCATTGGAACTTGTGCCACAAATAACCATCTGCCTGTGACAAAGAACTGGTGGGATCACAAACCGAAAAATGTTACAGAGAATGAACACATCAAGCTACTCTGGGATTTCCGAATTCAGACAGACAGAGTTTTGGAGCACAATACTTCTGACCTCACAATCATGTTAAAAAACAAAGTATGGATTGTCAATGTCGCAATCCCAGGTGGCAGCAGGATTGAAGAACAACTAGAAAAGCTGACACAATATGAGGATTTAAAAATCAAACTGCAGAGACTCTAGCACAAGCCAGTCAAGGTGATCCCAGTGGTGATCGGCACACTGGGTGCAGTGTCTAAAGACTTTGGCCTGCATTTGCACAATCGGCGCTGACAAGATTACCATCTGCTAACTGCAAAAGGCCACCTTACTGGGATCTGCACACATTATTCACCAATACATCACACAGTTCTAGACACTTGGGAAGTGAACTGTGTGATCCAATACAACAGCCAGCAGAGTGTCTGCTTGATGTCTGCTGTGGCTTCATCTTGTTGTGTTTCAAAGAATAATAATAATAATAATAATAATAATAATAATAATAATAATAATAATGGGTTGTTGTAGGTTTTTTCGGGCTATATGGCCATGTTCTAGAGGCATTCTCTCCTGACGTTTCACCTGCATCTATGGCAAACATCCTTAGAGGTAGTGAGGTCTGTTGGAACTAGGAAAATAGGTTTATATATCTGTGGAAAGACCAGGATGGGGCAAGGAACTCTAGTCTGCTGGACTGCTATGAGAAACGAAGCTTCTCTACAGGTGGAGCTAATCCACGTCCTGTAGCTAAGCTTTCCAATGCAAGACTGACCTAAAATGGCTCCCTCTCCTCCCAGAGCCATAGGGAAAGGGGCAGAACCAAAACTTAACAATGGGTCATAGGCCCTATAATTGCAAACCAAGGGAAGCCACCTTATTGCAAAATGCATGGAACTTTGAAATACATGCACTCAAAGAAAGAAAAGGAAGTTGGAGCTTTTGGTACAGCCGTACAGCACACCTGCTTTTAAAGGGTTGTCTGGATGCACCTTCAGCCTCTACACAAATGGAAGAAAGTAGCTTGGGAAAAGTCCTGAAATCTAGCTGTCTTCCTTGCTCAGGTGAAGAAGTGGAAATAAGAAGCTTTGAAATCCTATTTAACAGAAGCCCATTACCTATTTGTACAGTGCAAGGACAACAAAAAAGATATAAACCACCACTACTAGGATAAATGCATCAAACAGCTTGTATTAAAAGAGATGGGAATATCTGTGTGTGCTACTGTTGTTTGTGTTACTGCTAAACTGATATAATAATGCGAGACTTGACATTCACTCAGCATTTATGAACCAAAGACATCCACTACAAATATAAGAAAGCTTTACTCTTGTTTCAAGGATAATATGTGCACAAGATAAATTTTTACGGAGACAGGGTAAAGGACTGGAACAATGTGACTGAATTTTTAAAAATATCGAAACAGGGAGATATTTATTCATTTGTTTATTTGTTCTCTTTACTTGTTAACCTGAGGAAACCTGGGGAAATTGCTCACAGCAGATTTAAATCACAGGAGACAGTCTCAATTTGTCCTCGATTACTTTGTGGCTCCAATTTGTTTACAGGTGCTCCAGAAATATTTTATGGGTCTGTAAAGATCTGGAGGTTTTGCAGACAAAGGAAAAATGCAAACTTGCAAAAATTGACTTTTTCATCCACAAGGAATCATAATTTTGACAGGAGTACTTCTCCTTTATAAAGTGCAGGTGTGAACCAATTGTCATTCTGAAGTAGTTCACAGCAACACTACATAATTTTTGAAGCAGCATCTCCAGAAAATTAGCATGCTGGGGATAGAGCAGAATCTGTCATTCTTAAGTATTATAAAACACGGAAACCCAATTAAGATAAACAATGGGATGTGTGTCCAATGTAACTGTTGGTACTTATCATATGACAGTGGACTTTATTTCAATCTGTTTTGTTATGGATGGAAAATACAGTCCACATTTCAGTTCCTGAATTATTTTACCAAATGTAAAATAAGGGGAAAGTAATGTGTAATTGCACACTGGGTTAAAGAATTATGACTTTATAAGGTTAAGAAAAGAAGCTGCTCTTAAAATGTTTTTTATTTATTTATTTTGAGTCACTGGACTTAAAACTCTTCATGACGGCTCATAAATTTTGTTTATGGATTTTATATGGGATACCAACAATAGTCCTTACAGTCAAAGACTGACCATTCAATAGCCAAACATGAGCCTGGAGTCAATTTGGTCCTGGTGAACTTGATGGGCAAGTTCTGGTCTACGTGTCTACAGTAAGACTGGGAAATCTGAGTCTCATGCTTCTCTTGTGAGTGATTAGAATTATCCTGGCTCTTTCCAGTAAGGTTCACCTGACTACCATAACAATCACAACATATTTGATGGAGGTGGGGGGCACAGAGGTCTTTGGGCAATGAAGCTGACAATTTTAGCTTCTTATTTGACACACCAGGAAAGTGGACTCACCCTTTTGTTCACTGTGAAGTGGAAAGGATCCAACACTGGCAATTTTCATGACTTAACAAGACCTCCTCATATAGTAACTATTCCATCACTACTGAGTTCAATAATGGTTTTCTGAGTTACCTAGAACTGTTTCTCCAATAGGAGATCACCCAAGGTCTACCACATCAGGAAAATTTTACTAGCAGGGTGATGCTGGCCATGATATGGCAATTTTTGTACAATGTTCTTGGGTAGAAATAAGGCTCTGGCTTGAAACCTGGATGTGTTCTGGATTTATCATTTCTATGTGGAGTAAATATTCAAGCCTTGTTGGATTAAGTCGTGTTTCTTTGGCAATGTAAAATTATGGGTCTGTTTTGTGAAATGTATGACAAAATTGTGGTTTAGAATACAATGTTTTGTATGAATTGGGAGCAACTATTATATGGAAGCCTGGGAGACAACCCCCTCAAGATTACCTGGCATCATGGTTGTCTTCAGATTTATTTCCACCTTGGAAATATGACCAGCTTTGTAGAAAAAACCAACTCACTGAGATTAGGGGGAAAAAACCAACTCACTGAGATTATGAACTCTTGTGATCTCTGGAATTGTAGGAAGAACAAAGGAATAACAAGAAGGCAACTTATAACAGGGTATCTGCTTTCCCTTTTTTTCAGGAGAAAATAAAGCTGTATTTTTACCATAATTTCTACCAAATATAATCTAGAAAATTTCGTGCCTCCAAACTATGTTTTGTTCTGAAATCAGGTAACCAATGCTTGAGTTATATGTGCCTTGAGGATATGAGAGAAATAATTTGGATACTCCTCCTGAGAGATGACTGAGGGCCATTCCGGATTTTATATGGAAGTAGAAGGGGCCTCCAGATTATGTGCTATGAACTGGATTATATGGCAGTTTAGACACATATATTTCACAGCAGATAATGTGGTCTGGGCTTTAGTACAGCTGGTAAATCACCAGCAATAATAAGATTTACCAACTGAAAGGTTACCAGTTCGAAGCTCCAAGTTGGCATGAACTCCCGACTGTCAGCCCAGCTTACTGTTGACCTAAGCAGTTCGAAAACAGCTTAAGGTGTAAGTAGAGAAATTAAGTACTGCTAAAAAAGCAGGGGAGGTATTTTACAACACCACAAAGAAAAAGATCAGAAAATGTCAGTGACCAAAAGGAAAGAGGAAGCCCTGAATGCTCTTCATCATAGAGGATGGAGCAACAACACCCCCATGTGGCTGGATTCGAGCATAACCTCCAAGGTACCAAAAAGCTGGACATCGATGCAACATACCTCTTTTCTGTTTTGTCTGTCTCTTTCATGTCTATCCAAAAACAGAATTGAATATTTGCCGTGTATGTGTACTGTGATCCACCCTGAGTCTCCTTTGGGAGATAGGACGAAATATAAATAAAGTATTATTATTATTATCATCATCATCATCATCATCCACTGATAATCTAGATAATATGGCAGTATAGAAGGGGGCTGAGAATCTATTATTGTCACATCACATGGCTTGATTCTTCTGGTCAGAACTGGCAAATCTGTCACTTGCCTATGCTGTCTTTTTCTCCCAGCAATACACAGAAATATTCCATCACTATGAGTGTGTAGTGTGAAGAGTGAAGAAAGAGAAATGAAATGGATCACAACTGGAAATACGAAGGTGGATGGGAGATGACTGAAGATGAAGTAAGAAACGGAAGTTAAAAGAAGACTAAAATACGTCAGGATTATAAACTAAAAGCGATGAGGAGGTGTGTGTTGTTTGAACAGAGGAAGAACACTAATTTTGAAGAGGTTTAGCACGCCTCAAGGGAAGCTTTGGCCTGATCTGGTTTCCTGCCAAAGCAAGTGGCATCAAACTTCCATCTTACAGGTTTTAGGTGGTAGCCTCCTCCTCCACTCTAAAGTATGCCAGATACTTTTGTAGATGTACAAGAAAACCTATCATCTGCAGAGGTGCATCTGCAGTATCATCTGCAGAAATCGAAAACAACCTATCATGAGCAAAAATTGGAAGCAGAGTTGTTTGTTCTCATGCTTTTTCTTCTCACACCAAATAAGGGGCATGTTTACACCCATGCTCAATCCCCAGCCAAGGTAGCTCAGTTTGTAGACAGTGCTTTGTAGAAATGAGCTTCTTTTCAGCTCAGTGTAAGAAACCAATATTATATTGTCAAACAATATTTCCACAGGCTAAGAATACTAACAGCTGCATGCACATATCCCAGTACCTACAATAATCCATATTTTCAGGTAGCAACAACTGAAACCAATCTCATGAAACCATACTAGAAAGTGCTTTTATTAAGATCAGAAATGGCATCCAGGTCAGTTAGGAAACAGGAAGGTTTTATTTTATGAAGCATACTATTGTAACTTGAAAACAAGTCACTGGACAGCTGTAATCCCTTATAAATCAACTGACAGGAACAACACAAACTCATATTAAAATTGTGACCTAAATGCTGCAAAAAAGTGTAAAGTGAAACAGAGAAGCATAAAAACCAACTAAGGAAACAGGGAAATTGTTTTTCCATGACAAACAGTAAATGTTCCAGTTGATGACTACAGAGCAGACTAATCCAGTTAATTACTATTTCATAAAATTAGCTAGCATATAGATTTGGCTTTTTTTTTTACTTTTGTAACTTCAGCATAATCTAAAAACAATTAAGATTGAATATTATACTCCCAAAAGGCAACCTCAATGTTTAAAAATACAATGTAAATAATTCAAGTTATCAGAAAAAGCAGCAATACATCTAATGTAGTTGTGCTAGATTAGAGTGATTTGACACCACAAGAAATAACTGCTAATGCTGATTTAACTTCTTTGGGATATATTTACATATTCAGAGCTTTGTTTAAATATTGTTTAAAAGATTTAGGAGGCAAAATCCATAATTCAGGAAAGAACCATTAATTTCTAAAATAAATAGTGCTATAAATCAACACATGTGCCCTTTTTGACTTACTGTAGATTTCCAAGCCCTTACTTAGTATTTCAGTAACATTTTTTCTGAAAGAAAGAAAGACCAACAAAGGATCATGCATAATTTACACCAAAACCACAAATAGAAAATAAGGTGATTGTTAACTATAGTTTGTTATACTGGTATCTTTAAATTGTGGCTCACCATCCTAGCTATGGGTGAATTTGTTGTTTGGTAAATTACAATGAGACTTTGTAACTTGCCAAACAAATCACAAAAAGAAGGATGTGTGTGGAAAGGTAGAGGAAGTGGAATAGTTAGGTTGACTTTTAGTGATCACAGCATTCCTTTCTAAGTGATTGCAGACTGGCTCCTAAATG